>CATIWQ010354126.1:0-42043 GCA_949673415.1 Euphorbia schlechtendalii
TGTTGTTTAACATTTTGGTACTGAAATTTGTACTTATATTTTAATATTATGAACTTTGTATTTTATTGCATTCATGGAATTTAACAGTCAAAAAATATATTTCCGTAGTCAAATTTTATATTTTCAATTAAAATTCCGGCCGAACCATATTATGGCCGGAATTTTATTCCGGGGCCATTTGGCTGGCCGGAATAAAATTCCGGCAGAACCATATTATGGCCGGAATTTTATTCCGGCCAGCTTAACAGTTGGCCGGAATAAATGGCTGGCCGAAATTGTATTCCGGCCAGCCAAGTAGCTGGCCGGAATTGTATTCCGGCCAAGTGTTAAACTGGCTGGAATAAAATTCCGGCCGGCAACTGGGCTGGCCGGAAAATCCGGCCGGCCATTATACAGTCGCCGGAATTGACAATCCGGCGAGGGGTGAAAAAAAATTTTTTTTTGCTTCGGGGGTATTTTTGTCTTTTGGACGGGCGACGCGTAGTAACTCCCACGCCTCTTCCAGCTATAAGACTTGCGCCGTCCTATCCCTCTAAGTCTAAATCAATAGTTATGAATTGGGTCGTAAATAAGTTAAGCTGTTTGTGAATAGCTTAGTGTTTAACTCAATAAAAACTTGATTTGATTCAATTTATAAATGAACAGTTCGTAAACATGATTTTATGACTCGAATTATAAATGAACTGACATGAACAAGCCAAAGCTCGACTCGTTAACTTATGAACGATATAGATTAGAGGTTCGCGAACAAGTTTGTGAAATGGCTCAATAAATATTTGTGAACTAACTCGATTATTATTATTACACATCAAAAATAAAATATTATAGAACTTAAAATAAAGTATAGCGATGTAAAATAAACTAATACAACAAATATAAGTTTATGACTCACCTTAAAATATGTATTAAATTGATAATGTTTTTTGCAAACAAAAATAAACGTGTTCATTCGCGAACAAATCAATGAATTGTACACAGACTAAAGTAAACAACACGCGAACAAACAAATAATAACACAAACAAAATTTTCAGCTCGAATTCAAGATCGACCCAGCTTGTATTTATTTAAAAATTAAACAAACGAATACAAATATGCTAAAACTTGACACGGCTCGTTTACTTAACTACCTATACAACCAATATGTGGGTTGATATATAATTTATTTCATCCCACTTTTCTTTTTTTCTTTTTCAATTTAAACTTTGAATTCTTTTTTTTTTAAATACCCGGTCCGCCCGTGAGCGGATCAAAGGATCCGATCCAATTTAAATATGGACTAAATTGAAAAGTTATTAAAATTTTAAAGACTTGATTGTAAATAATCAAGAATTTAAGGATTTAATCGCAAATATAAAAATTCAAGGACTAAATTGCAATTAATCAAAATTTTCAATATAAAGTGAAATGGACGTGTACATTGAGATAGGAGAATTCATTTTCAATTTTTTTTTCATTTCCTTTCATTTACTCTCTCCTACATTTTCGTCTTATGACGAAAATATCGCAAATCAATTTTTTTCATCAATCTTCGCCACTGCGGAAATTGTAATATATATCTATACTTCGATACACTGTGAGATGGATTTGATTTGACATAATTTTGAGCTTGAATTCAAGATCGACTCAGCTCGTGTTTATTTAAAAATTAAACACATGAACACAAACATGCTAAAACTCTACTCGGTTCGGCTCGTTTCCATAACTACCTATAAAACCAATATGTGGGTTCATATATAACTTATTTCATCCCACTTTTCTTTTTTCCCTTTTTCAATTTCAACTTCAGATTCTCTTTTTTTTTAAATACCCAACACGCCCGTGAGCAGGTCAATTGGGTCAAAGGATCCGATCCAATTTATTTATATGGATTAAATTAAAAAGTTATAAAATTTTGAAGACTTGATTGCAAATAATCAAGAATTTAAGAACTATTTGCAAATAAAAATAATTTAAGGACTAAATTACAATTAATCAAATTTTCATTTCATATAAAGTGAAATGGACGTGTATATTGAGATAAGAGACTTAATTTTCAATTTTTTTCATTTCCTTTAATTTACTCTCTCTTGGGTTTTCGTCTCACGACGAAATATCGCAAATCATTTTTTTCCATAAATCTTCGACGTTGCAGAAGTTGTAAATATATATCTATACTTCGACACATTGTGAGATGGATTCGATTTGACATAGAAAACGACGTTCTTCGTTCTTGGACATACAAAATAAGATACAATTTGAATTCGTTTCTGTTTCGATTTTCTATCATTTTAAATTATTGAAATGATTTATACACTTGATCGTTCTTTTCGCAGCCAGGATCTAAAAAGGCGTTGGTTATCACATAAAACCAATACCCTTCTATTAATAAGGATTGGACACCAAAACACATACTGGCATCGGTTTTGTGTTGCATCGACGCTAATACACTTTGGGAAATACATAAGATCACTTGAAAATTAGTTTTCGTCATTTTAAATTATTGAAATGATTTATACACTTGTTTGTTCTTTCCTCAACCAGCTCTAAAACTAAAAGGGTGTTGGTTATCACATAAAACCAATACCCTTCTATTAATAAGCAACAGACACCAAAACACATACTGGCATCGGTTTTGTGTTGCATCTACGCTAATACGGTTTGGGAAATATATAAGATCACTTGAAAATTAGTTTTTATTTTCTTCTAATTTTCAATTCTTTTGCTTGCCTTCTACTATTCTTTTTCACGTTTTCATCTTAAAAATTACGTAAGTATGAATGTTTCTGTATATTAGTAATTGCTAAAAGATCATGCTAAATGGAATCTTAAAATGTCGCCATTGCTTTTCAAAAAAAAAATGTCGCCATTAAAAGATTTAAGTCCAACCTTTTAACTGTTACTACTTATTACTAACAGATGTTATACTATTGTTTAAAACTTTTGGTTCAGTAATACTAATATTTACATTAATGCAAATCATTAATAAACATACCATATTCAAGAATGTTGAAAAAGTAAATAAATAACATATATATCTGAAAAAAAACATTTCTTCGAGTCTCGTAAAAAGATGTTGAAACCTGAGATAAATTAGAAATGAATTAAACAGAAGTTAAAGGTTAATAAAAAGTCATTGCCGGTGTTTGATCCCACACCTAGCAGGTGCCATGTTCAACGCTTTAGCATCTCTACCAATTTCATTCTTATTTTATCAAACGTATATACATCAGTAATAATATTTTAAATGTCACGGGAGCAGGACACCTATACGGTCCGCCTCTATTTATGAGAAACTTATTGAAATAAAATAGAAAAAACTGAAACGGGTGATGCGGTACAATATTAACAGCTATCACAAATCCCCCTTTCACAGTGGGAGCCTCCTTCAATCCCGTTCCTGAAATGCAACTCTGATGCAGTGTTTTTCGAAGATGGCGAGGAAGAAAACCGAGATTGTTTGGGAGAATTCACTACTCAATTGAGTATGAGACTTGTATAATTATATAGGTAGGGTTTTACACAATTACAAATAGAACCCTAACAATATGGGTAAATGTAACAATACATACATCAACTTATTTATTAATGCAATATTACACACACGACCAACTTGTCTCTTAGAATAGCCAAACGAGCATGTGACAACGGTTTCGTAAAGATATCGACTACTTGATCTTCCGTTGGAATATATCGAACCACTAATTGTTTGTTCATCAGTCGCTCGCGAACAAAGTGAAAATCTAATTCAAGATGTTTTGTTCGATTATGAAACACCGGATTTGCTATCAAATAAGTTGAACTTAAATTGTCACTCCAAAGGATCGGAGTAGACCTCATGGGGATGTTAATGTCATGTAGCTAGAAGCATCCCTAGCTATGATAATTCAAACTTTACTGCTGCCAACGCTCGGTATTCAACCTCCGTAGAGGATTGGGATATTTTTTTTGTTTCCGAGCAGCCCAAGAAACAAGGTTTGTTCCATGATAAACCGCAAAACCAGTGACCGACCTCCTGTCATCCGGTTCCCCTTCCCAATCCGAGAGTAATTGATTGTTGTCTTGAATATTGCAGGTCGTGGTTAGGTGTTGAACATACCGCAAAATACGCTTTAGGGCCTGCCAATGTTGTTATGTCGAAGAGTGCATAAACTGGGCCACCTTATGTACCGAAAGGTAATGTTTAGACGTGTAATAGTGAGGAAGTGAAGTCTTCCAACTAAGCTCCAATATAAAGTTGAATCCGAGAAGAGCTAACTACCGCTAGCTTGAAGTCGGTTAGTGTGACTCGCCGGAGTGGAAACACCGTTTGATTCGGCCATCGCTACCCTCTCAAGTATATGCGGTCTTGTTGTTGTAAAATCTCAATCCCAAGAAAAAATTTCGTCGGGCTTAAATTTTTAATTGCAAAGCATGATTGGAGAAACCTTACCAAATCAGTCTCAACTCGAGAATCATTCCCCATGACCAAAATATCATCCGCATAGATTAGACAAAACATAGTCGCCTTCTCTTTTCTCCAATGGTACAATGATACATTTGCTTTGGACGCTACAAATCCAAACTCAAGTAAAATGGTAGTGAGTCGTCGGTGCCACATTTGTAACGATTTCTTTGAACCATGAATTGACTTTGCGAAGTCTATAAATGGAAGATGGCCGATCTTTGTCCTCAAATCCGATTGGTTGATTCATATACACAGGTTCATCAAGATCATTGTGTAAGAATGCATTTGACGCATCCAAGTAAGTAATGGACCACTTGTTTGTTGTAGCTAGAGACATTAAAAATCGAATTATCGCAAACTTTACCACGGGATTGAATGTATCATGATAATCAAGTCCGTTGCTAAATGATGAGTTGCTCCACTATCCATAAGCCAAGGTATTTTGGTTTGGTTCACGGTTGTATGATGGGAGGCTGGTGATGAGTTTCAGAATGGGGCTATTTTTGGTATTGGGCATTGTCATGCCATATGTGCGTGACCTTGACAATTGTGGTAGCGAAAAGTTGAGATGTCAAGCGATGCTTGAGTGGTTTGTCGGCTTAGCTGTTCATAATGCAAGTAGTTCGTTCATAGGCGCAAAGTCCGAGTTCTCACCTTCCTTTTACTTCTATTCCCCAGGCGGAATCTTTATCTGTTAAAGAAGCCTTTCACGGCTCAAGGATATCCGGTACTCTCATGTGATTATCGAGGTCAATAATTGGACTTTGTTTGACTCGCTCGTCTCCCTAAGTGATGGTTTGTCCTATTTCTCTTCCATTGTTTCAGACTGTAACCTTTTGGCTCTTTCTTTTTCGTCCATAGATCTGTTTAGTTATGTGAACAGAAACTCTATTTTCATAGCCCACACTATTGCATGTGCGACTCATTTCGATAAAGTCACGGGGTTTGAGTTCAAACACCGCCTATATGTGTTGCCCGTCTCTTGCCAGGGGCATGCATTATATTATGAAACTTAAAAATTGGTATTTACGAATTAATAGAAGTTGATGTAAATTAAGTACTATAGAGCAATATAAATACTAGATTTGGTAGAATTGTTCGCATGCAGGGCCACCTGTCCGGCCTGGCCCGAGCCCGCTTCAACGGGCCGGGTTTGGACACTCGTTATTTTAAAATACCCGGCCTGAGCCCGTGAAAGCCGGAATATTTATGGGCAGGGTTTGGTTTTTATATAAATACCCAAACCCAGTCCGAGCCCGACCCGACGAATAAATTTATTTATTATATATTTCTACATTAAATTTATAATTATTTTAAGATTTTATGTTTTATGCAATTAAATTTGTATACTTAATTATAATAAATATTATTAAATATTAAAGATTTGAAGTACATGGTGCAATTATATTAAAAATCTAAACATATTTTTTACTTACTTTATATTTTTCTATTTTTATAATAAAAAAGTTTATAACAAAAAAATATCCATGAACTTGAGCCGGGCTTGGGAATGAATTTGTAAACCCGATCTAAGTCCGGCCTGAGCCCGAAGTTCCAAAGCATGGGCTTGGGTTAACGTTTTAAGTAAAATGCCCGCCAAGCCTGGTCCGCCCGACGAACAGGTTGAACGTGTGTCAAGGAGTGGCAAAAACGTTGATTTGAAATTATTTATAAGCTGAAAATTAAATTCAGGTTTGCTGAAAATTTGCAGAAGGATAATGTGCCGTAAAAAGCCCATGTGGTGCTTCCCCATCACATGGAGGAAGCAGTGTTCACATATGGAAGGTCCACTAAATTGTGATTTTCAGGGTCTTCAACCGGTTCGAAAATACCATGCCCGGATCCAATTACGTAAAAGCAATGCCTATGGAGATGCATTGGATTATCCATTGATGAGTTTAATACATTAAATGATTGGAACACCATTTCCACTTCGTTTGCATACTCCAACCCCTTTTGTTCACACCCAAGCTAACCGCATTGAAATCATACAATGTCTCTGCCACATCCGGGAAATCTTCCACGAAGAAACCACTTAAATTGTTGCCAACATGATTAAATATATGATAATAGAACATCAAGCAGCGAATTTCTTCAGCATCCGGTTGAGGAAATGGATAGGTGGTTCCTTGTTTCGGGTATATAACAATGGCTCCTTTCTAGTCCAATAATTATGGGCATGCCTCTTCATCAGAAAATATTACTTCGTATATATGTGAAGTTTTTTTATTGCACATCGCATAGAGTTTTCAGGTCGGACCATGGATTTCTTGGCTACTTTACTCCATGCCATTGAATAGTGACTTTGTTATCTCCATTGTTGATAACATCAGTACAAGCAGTATCGCCCTTATCAACGTAAAGTATAGGACCTCAACATTGCCTTTTTTTTTTGCACAATCTTGTCAAAAAAATTTCTGTTATCTGAAATGATTCAGTAATTACAAAACAAAGTAGGTAAGAATAAAAATTATTATTAAATACTGACTTGCACGAAAAGTGTAGTTACGAGTACCATGGAGAGTAGCATTTCACTACTCAAACCCACAAATGCCGCTTGGTTTAGTGTAGTTTCTTTCTTTCTTTTTTTCGTCTATAAAAAAGAGTTAGATATATAGGAAAGACAAAATTTTAAGAGAACGAAAGCATAAATAAACTAAATATATACCACTTTTTTCTACAAGAATATTTAAATCTGACAAGTTCTAGTAAGAAAGTGATATAGGCTGAGTTGCAATCAACTTTGAATAATTAGGTGGAGGGGTGCGCAGTGTTAGGCTAACTACAAATCAAACAAGATAAATTGCAGCTACTTTTTCAAATTGAAGCTCAGTTAGTAACAGATTAAATATTTGGTTTGATTTTCAATAATTTTATCAAAGGAGTGACAATGTTTCATTATCGATAAATTAATAAAAGGAGAGACGAGTATTTGTCTCCTACAAAATTATATCAATCACCATATTTGCTAATTATAAAAACAAAAAAAAAGGAATAAATTTCAGTTAAAGTTGTCCCATTGAAATCCTTTTTCAACTGAACTTTTAATCGATTCGAATTGGAACTTTCGATCGATTAATTATAGCAATGTGTAATTTCTGTTAAATACTCTCACTTGTAATTTTAGAATTTTTATTAAAACAAATAGAGAATCATTTACATTTTTATAAAAACATTTTTCTTCTTTGCTTACCAACTATTGGAAATACCCGGTCTGCCCGTGAACGGGACAATTGAGTCAAAAGATCCTATACAATTTAGTTATTCGAACTAAATTGAAAACTTATAGAACTTTAATGAAATAATTGTAAATAATTAAGAGTCAATTGCAATTAATCAATTTTGATATCCTATAAAAGCAATGGACATGTAAAAAGATTATAAGGTATTTCATTTATTTATCTCTTTCCCGGGTTTTTCATCTCACGATGAAAAATCGCAAACTAATCATTATCGATCTTCGTCGCTTCTAAAGTCGTGGACAGACAATTTCGATTCGATTTTTCAAAGTGGTGTTCTTCGATTTTCGAGCACAAAGAAAGGTAAGTATTCGAATTCATTTCCGATTTCCGATTTCCTTCACAAATATATAATTTTATATACTCATAATCTCTCCTAATTAATAGAAGAAATGATTTGAGAAGAAAAATTGTGAAAATACATTGAAAATTAAAATAATTAAATAAAAATTAATAAAATATAAAAAATAATAAATTAAAAAATGGGGGAGCAACAAATAAGAAGGACCCAAACCACAATTATTATTGTTTTTCTCTGTGAAGGAACTATTAATTCACTTTGTTGGAAATTATTGGTCCTTTCATTACCAAGTCAATGGGATCAACATATCCTCATTGACCCCATTGAACTTGATTAAAATAAATAAATAAGCTATAATATTTAAATAAAAAACCTTATGTTATAAGGACCAAACATGATATTTATCAGTTTTCCTCCATACAACAAATTTAGTTGATGAAAATATTAATATTCTCTCGATTTTGATCCAATTTGATGTTTGTTGGAGAATTTTATTTATATTATTTCAAACTAAATTATTTGATATATTTATATTGGTTGTAAATTATATATATTTTTTGGTTTAAATATCTATTGGGTCTTCTCTTATAATTTAAATTTTCCTTTTGGTTTCTAACCTATTGGAATTAGGTTATTAAGTATTTCACTTTTTACTTTATTGATACATGAGTTGTCTATTTAGTACATCATCTATTCAATTTTATTTCAATAAACGTCAATATGTAACAACATAAAAAGAACGTTAAAATACATATATCATCGCATGAAAATGTTTTATTGACTAAGCATTTAATTGCTGACTATTTATCATCCGTTTAAATTATAATACTAAAACTAGATATGTCACATCAAATATCACAAATTGAATATAGCAGACGTTAAATACAAATACTTAGACAATTTTAATTGGTCAGCCATGTGACATTTCACCCCTAACCAAAACTCATCCACCGATTCTTCAACATCAGTCGGTTTGGACCTTCACTTAGTTTCACCCAAGCTCATCCTAATCATGGATACATCACCCAGGTTCGGGTCCATAAGCAGTGACAATTGCCCTATGAAGACTTGCTTTCGCTACGGCTCTGGTGGGTTCCCTTCATGGACCCAATTCAATTCAGTGAGATCTTTCATTCACATTCTCTTTCATCAAGAACGTGTAAAACTCTTGAAGTATATTACTTTCACGCAATTCACATGATGAATTAAGAAGCATTTGAGATATGCACCGTGCATTTACCCAAAAAGTTATCTAATCGTGTATATCTTAGTGAGTTCTTAATCTCATTCATATACGAATTGGACTAATTGGTTCAACTGATCGGAGTTGGATGTAGATGATCATGGATCAAATATCAGCTCCTTCAAATCTCCTTTCAATTTAAAAAAAATCTCGTTCATAATTTCATACCATGAGATTTATGTTTGATATGCATTAACAATGATGTTCAAGAGTTACAAGAGATGTCAATCTAGTTGGGATGTTGTGTTGCTTCTCAACTAATGCCCGGTCATTTTCTTAAAAAAGCTATTATGGACTATATCTATGTTTGTTTGTTTTTTCCATTGCCGCAATTACTAAAGGTTGTTTTGCTTGGATGATACTAAGTCTATCAAATATTACATATCTATATGGATTTCTATGGCGTGTTGAGTTTAGGGATGTCAATGGGACAGGTTCGGTGCGGGTGGTGCGGGTTCGGGGATTCCCCATTTAGTGTTTCGGGGATTTTTTCACCCACCCATTCCACACCCTTGCGGGTTCGGGCAGTTTTCAGGTAATCCCCACCCTACTATAAATTTCACATAAATTTGATGTATGATCTCATTTATTGTAAAAGTTGTACTTCATTTTATCATAAATCAATAAAATTTAGCTATGAGATTTTATAACAAAAGTAATAATTCTAAATGCTACGACGTTCTCATTGGCTCAATATGAATTTTTATGTCTTTTCTCAAGCTTGTCAATTTGTTGATTTTTTATTTTAGCTAATTCAAATGGTGGTGAGATTAGGATGATCTTGTATAGAATGAGAGTTTTGCTTGCTATAATGATAGAGAGTTGAGTGATAATTTATTTATTTGAGTGTTACTTTGTGCACTTGTTTTTTCGGCTTTGATTGTCTTTTATTTTGAACAATTGATTTTTTTTATGCAATATATAATTATTTTTCAAAAAAAAATTCAATTGATTTAATATTAAGAAACCATAAATAATTAATTTGTAATATTATTAGTTTTTTTATCAATAAAATTTGAATATGCAATTACTTAAAAGATAATTTATTTGAATAAATTATATATGAAGTACAAATAAAAAAATTGTGTGTATGTGTTTTACATTTGAGTTTATGTCGGGGATTTATTCGGGTGCGGGTTCAGGTACTCAACGGTTAGGAGTTGATTCCACCCAAACCCGCTCACATTTTATTCACGGGTGTGAAATTTTTTGTTATTCCCTACACCCGTCAGTTAGGATTCCACGGGTTTTGAGTATTCTCCGCCCGGTTGACATCCTAGTTGGGTTACATGTATACCTTTGACTATTTTTTATAAATTTCTCATTCCTTCATACAAGAAAGGATGTCAGCCAACTAATTAATATAAATTAGTAAATTGATCTGTATCGCTGTTTTAAAGTCCCAGTATAAATCCTGCGCACGAGTTATTTTGGGGGTCGTCGTTCGATTACGTCTAGCGTTTAAATTCTACCGATTAGCGTCTAAGTTCGCCTAGGTCCCGATTAATCTCTGCCTAGATCTCGATTAATCTTCGATCGCGCGACTAGCGCCTAGCATTTTTTAAAACACTGATATGTACATTATTCAGTATTTAAGGTTTCGGACTAAGTAGACACTTTTTAGGGTAAACTTTAAAAAAGTGTGAAGTGATTTCTCTCAATTTGTAAATGAGATATGAGATTTTGGTAAAATGGGTATGTGATTTCAAAAACTAATTTTCATAAATTAGATATAAGATTTTGGTAAAAGGAATATGTGATTTCAAAAACTAATAAAAATATAATAAAATATTTTTTTATTCGATGTTATAAAGAATATTTTAATCAATTCATCATTTTTATATTTTAACCTTATTATTTTAAAATTATAGAATGTTTTAATCAATTCAACATTTTTATAAATTAACCTTATTATTTAAAAATTATACATCAAAAAATTATAAGTCACGATTTGTGATTTTATTTTTTCATTTTTATATTTTTTCACTTTTAAAAATTATACATCACTATTTTTTTCGTTATTTAAAAATAATTTAGCACATAACACATTTTTTTCATTTTTCATTTTAATCATTTTTTACATTTTAATCAATTCACCGTTTTTCCATTAGATAAGTTTTATTATTAAATTAATTTAATGTGATTTCAAAAAGATCGTGCATGTATTTCACAGCTTGATACTCCTTCGAAAATGTACGTTAACGTTATTTGGATTGAAATGGATTATTATTAATTAGTAATTGCAAAAGGCAAAAAGTAAGCGAAGAGTTTATATAGATGACGTGGACTCATCCTCCCCACCATTTCGTATTCCATTGATCTCTCGTCTGCTCAACTCAAGCAATCGATGCAACAGAAAATGGCAATTTCATTGGCGATTGGACTGAGAAGTTTGTTCTTGCTACTATGTTGCGCTATGGTTGCCACTCTCATTTACACCATCTCCATCGATGGCCTTCCCTTTCGCAAAGACCTTCTCACCCCGTAATTCTACATCTCCATTTCCATGATTTTGAATAATTAGCCGAAGTTGATTTCCTTTTTTTTTTTTTGTGCTGTTTTCAGGTGGATGGCTGCTACTTTGGTTGATTTTTACATCAACGTAGTACCTTTGGCGGTATGTTAAACTGAACTTCTTCTTGCGTTTTATATGTAGGAGTTTTTCTCTTATAGGGCACAGATTTTGTTTTATGCACTCATGGAATTGAATTTTGTTCCAGTTATGGGTTTTCTACAAGGAAACAAACTTAATCGGTGCAATTGTTTGGATAATTCTTCTTGTGTGTTTTGGCAGGTATTTGTTTTGATTTTTTCTTTCGCAAATCGTCGTGGGGTTAATTATATTATGCTAGATAAATCCCTAACCACAAAAAACTGTTGTTTGGTTTGTACATGTGAGTAATGAATTGTTGTTTTTGTAGTCTTTGTTACTCATTTGAGTAGTCATGTTGGTATTTTAATTTGGTTTTGATGTAATAATAGGTGACAATAGTTTTTTTTCTCTTTACTCATCCAAACTTTCCGTTGTTTTGTGATTGAAATGAATTCTTTTAATTGTTTCAATCCTCTCAGCATTACTACATGTGGCTACATATTCATTCAATTCCTCAAATTGTCACCTCAAGAATCGACCGAAGATCCAATGTATCATGTTCTACTGCGTCACGAAAACAAGTATGTACAGTCAGCTTCTGAATGCATCTTTATTTAGTTTATTCCTTAACCAATCTTTAGAATGGTGCATGAAATATCGATTAATATTTAGTCCTTGGCCTGAGAGTTATAATATCCAATTTTACTGTGCCATAGTTGGAGAACTCTGACAGACTATTTTTTGGAAATCCTCTGCTTTTAGGAATGGATTAGAACAGAAAAGGAAACACTCCTCTGTGTTGGTTGCAAGAACAATATTTAGCATTCTGGGTTGTTTGATGCTGGCAACTTTGATCTACACTATTCTAACTGATGGTTCACCTTTTCGAAAGGAGCTCCTTACTCCGTAAGTTGTTTTTAGTTCTTCAATACTTTTCTTTAGATGTACTTCAGTGCTATCAAATCATGACCCTTAATCGATTTTGGATCTCTTTGGTTGAATCGTGGAATAGTTAGGTACTTGGTTAGTTAGTGCATTACGCATGATAATTTACTGATAATAGATCCGAATGTATCTCTGATCTTCAAAAATCTCTTGCACTTGTCTTTTGTAATTTTGGTGAGTTTCAGCCCCCTTATGAAGGACCTTCTGATGCCTTAATATTTTACAGCATCTATGCTATGTGATCATCTCACATGTGCTCTCATGGAATTTCAAATAAACTTCGCATCAAGTGGTGAATAAATGGGATAATCTTGCTGGTCCTCATGTTACAAGCTTTTGTATTTATGGCAATATAGATCTTCAGCTTCTTGACTAAACTCTTCGACTTGTCGCTATTAATATCAATTATCTTGAAATTCTTAAATTCCTACTTACATGATATGAATAAATGTTTTCTAGATGGAACTGATATTTTCTGAACAGAAAGGCCATTTCTTTTGTCAACATTGTGAAAGCAGTTAAAATTGGATTTTATAGTTTATTTCCTGGATAGTTTTAGTTTAAGAAATATTCAGTAATGATGAATTGTACATGAAAAACGGTTGTTTAGCTTTTCAGTTCTTGAAGAAATAAAGCTAGTTAGGAAATATGCAAATTTGGTAGAATTTGAGTTTATGCCAACACCGGGCTGTATAACTGCGTGTTTTTTGTCTAGATTATAGAAATGATGATGGACATGTTCTGTTTTCATTACACCTACAGCTAGAAATCTGCTTTTACTATTTCACACTTTTAATTGTGTTTTGTGGCTAAAACACTACAGGTGGCTGTCTGCAACACTAGTCGATTTCTACATCAATGTCGCTGCCCTTTCGGTATGTAAATTTCTCCATTCATTCTCTGCAATACTCGCCATGGGAATTTGTTGCAGAAAGTTAGAAGTTGCATATGTGGTATTAAATTTGGAGAATTTACATATTTTTAACTGGATTTGTACACTGACTTAATTTTATAATGCAAATTAAGACATTTTTATCATAAAATTCCTATAAATGTTTGTTCCCGAATATGATGTCCAATGGGACAACTAAAAAAAGTCCGAAATAACTAATTTAGGTGAGATGTATCTTGTATGCAACCTTATTTAGTTAATAACTTATTGGTACATCAACTAGATTGAGATCAGAACTTAGCTGATTTTAGTATACAATTTCTTGTAAGAAGAAATGATTTATTCGTAATGCAATGTGGTTCAATCCTGGTTTAATGGTTTGAACCAATAGTTCTTAACCTTCGGTAAAAACCTGACTTTGTTTCCCTGACTGTTGAACCATTGCCATTAATCATACAGTTAAGTATTTTCAAGGTATTAATCAAATTTGTGAGGATAAACATTTGGAATTATTTGTCATTTTTTATTGTATTTGAAATTTATGAGATGCCAATTCAAACTAATAAATTCATTTTGTTTAATGAATTAGGTGTGGGTAGGCTACAAGGAATCAAGTTGGCTCAGTTCATTCTCGTGGATAACTTTATTTGTCTGTTTTGGCAGGTAACACATCCTTCGTGATTTTGACTTTTTAAAATACAAATAAATATCTTATTATTTTTTGTTTTATGTTTCAGCATTAGTACTTGCGCGTATTTAGTTCAGCAGCTATTGCAGCTTACTTCTCAAGATCCACTTTACCTTGTCCTTTTGAACAGAGATAACAGGTGAGAAAATTTAAATCCAATTTTTTTACTAGCAGTTAGTTATTTTGGAGTTCGATACATCTTATAGTGAGAAAAAACTCATTCTTATCTGTTGTATGATTGATTATCAGTTTTATATGTAAAATGATGAAAGAAGTAATTCTATTTCTCTATTTTGGAGAAGGAATCTTCTTGAGCTGTATTAGCATAAGCTGCCTGTAGTTTTAGTCAGCGTACGCGAACTCGATTAACTTTAGCCAAAATTCGAAATTCAAAGTTATAAAAACTTGTAACATGATAGGAATTTGTATGATAAAACTGATTTCCATAGTACGTACTGAATTTAGATTAATGATGAAAATTGTGTTTAATGGTAGGGCAGAAAACAGGTATGAGAGAACATAGAAGCAAAACAGCATTACTAGAGATGTAGACAAGTTGGTATATGTTTTTATGTGTAATTACAGTATAGCTTTGTCTTATGCTCATATTATCAATGTAATGTTGGGAATGGAAATAAATTGTTTGGAAGTTGTACTGAACATTGAAAATTGCAGCTTAAAAGCAGCTTTTGTTGTTCTTTCTCATATTTCCTAATGGCGTAGGTTAGTAGTTTCGTTTACTGAATTCAAATTCAAAACATTGACTGATTTTTTTTTTTACTGTATAATAATAAAGAACTCGGTTCGTTATTTTATTGATTACATTTCACGTTCTTTTTTATCAACGCTCATATTAATTTAAATTTTTTATTGATTTGAGTTGGAGTCATTCGGTTCAATTCCAGTACACAATCTAGTATGTTAAATTTGTATGTCAGCTTTTAACCTATACATAATTCGACTAATGGAGACTAGGGATTTTTGCCAATAAAACTGTATCTGCCGCTCGTTCGTTTTCGCCCACACAGCCGCATTCCTTTTAACAAAGTATTAATATATGAATTTTGAAACTGACTTTGTTTTTTACAACAATAATTGATATTGCATTAGGAAGCTAAATTGGTATAAATACAAAGCAAACGAGAAAAGGGGACACTTTTAACTAAACTTGCCCAAGTAGCTACACAATGTGCAACTATATTTTCTTTTGTTAGCATATAATTTATTTTGTTAAAATTTAAAAATGTAAAAGATAAAAATATATTTTAAAATCATAAAATTTTTGAGAAAAATCTTTAATCTCTAATGGTATCCATGATATTTTAAGAAAATTACCTTTAAAAGTAAACAAAAGATAAAAATGAACGTAATAGTTTGGATATAAAGAGATATTTTACTTTGGGAATAGACTTAAAATCATGACACTTAGTTTCTTTGTTTTCTAAAAGTTTATGTGAATTCTTTTTTGTCAAAAACATACATGTACTTACAAGCGTAAGCAAAATACTGATTTTTTATTAACATTGTTGAAAATGATAGCATGTATTTTAGTAGCCTAATTCTTTTACCATGGTAGTAGCCAAACAATCTCTATTCATTCCCTTCAATTTTGAATCACATCTTAATTGAGTACATGCTCATGGGTTTCTATGCTTCCTCGGAGAATTCTACTCAGGTTCGCAGAATATTCTCAATGAACTTTTCTTATACCCTTCATTTTAAGGGCTAAAACTTTAATAGGTTTGGATAAATAAGTGATGTTTCATAGCAAGAACAAAAGGTTGTTTGTTTCAAGTTTAAGGAGCTTATGTCTAGAGGTTCGTTATATTATGTATTTCATTCATCAATACTATTTGTATATTTATTAAATTAATTTATTATATAATTTCGAATAAGATTGTGTATGTATTTCATAATTTAACAATCCTTGCACTTTTATTCTTACGAGGAGCTTAAATATAAACAGTTGAAGTGTGTCTGTTACTTAACTTATAAATAATTTATAGACAGTTGAAGTGTCTTATCAATTATTGCAACTGTTAGATACCAAAACATGTATTTTATGATATAAAATTTCGCAAATTTTATTTTACATTACATCACATTTTTTAATGATTGTAATTGTTATTATAATTTAAAATATTTCTTGAAATATAGCAACTGCCGAAGAGCTCAAAAAAATCATATGCACTATTTACCATTTTTGTTAGTTTTAATTTGAAGGCAGAAGAAAGTGCTCAGATACGTTCTTAGATAGATGGTTTCAAAGGACCGAATTCTTATAAACGAGTCCCAAAATTTTAGTTTTCTATTATCATAATCACTTTTGAGACACGTGATAAGTATGTGGATTGGGTCCAGAACCCCCCAATATGATACCTCTCAATCCATTTTAGAAACGACGGAAATGAAAGGAACCACTTATTGTTGAACAGAACATGATAGAGATGATAGCGGTAAACAAAGAGCAGGGAGATGATGATAGGAGGAGGTTTTGAGGTTCAATGAGGGCAATAATGTAAATAAATATATTGGTCAAACTCTCCTGCTTAAAAGCGGCGTTGAAAAAATGCTCAAAAGTGGAGCTTATATTTTTGGCCAATTAAAAGCGGCGTTGACCAGCTTTGAAGCTATTTCCGTAAATGCAACAGAAATGGCAATTTCTTTGGCGATTGGACTAAGAAGTAGTTTGTTGTTGCTGCTATGTTGCGCTATGGTTGCTATTGCTACTCTCATTTTCACCATCGCCATCGATGGGCTTCCCTTTCGCTAAGATATTTTCACCCCGTAATTCCACGTCTCCATTTCCATGAAATTCACGATTTTTTTTCCATTGTTATTTTTCTGTTTTGGTGTTGTTTTCAGGTGGATGGTTACTCTCTTGGTTGATTATTACATCTACGTAGTACCCTTGGCGGTATGTTAAACTAAACTTTTTCTAGCTTTTTAAATGTTGGGAGTTTTTTTTTCTCTTTTAGGGCATAGATTTTGTATTATGCGCTTATTGAATTGAGTATTATCATTCCAGGCATGGATTTTCTACAAGGAAACAAACTTAATAGGTGCAATTGTTTGGATAATTCTTCTTGTGTGTCTTGGCAGGTATTTGTTTGATTTTTTTCTTCAGAAATGTTCTTGGGTTTGATTATTCGTGCTAGATCAATTTATGAGTCGTTCTTTTGTAGTCTTTGTTACTCTTTTGAGTAGTCATGCTGGTACTTAACTTGGTTTTGATGAAATATGTGATAATAGTTTTTCCTATATACTCACGCAAACTTTGAATTGTTTTGTGATTGGAATGATTTCTTATTATTGTTTCAATCCTTGAGCACTACTACATGTGGCTACATTTTCGTTCAATTTCTCAAATTGTCACCTCAAGAATCGACTGAAGATCCAATGTATCATGTTCTACTGCGTCATGAAAACAAGTACGTACAGTCACCTTCATAATGCATCTATATTTACTTTTTTTCCTTTACCAATCTCTAAAATGGCAATTGAAATTATCAATAAATTTATTGTCCTTGACTTTAGAGTTATAATATCCAATTTTACTGTGCCATAGTTGGAGAAAGTTTTTGTGCGTATAATAAATGAGTGTATGTGGTTTATGCTTCATACAAAAAAGAGGAAAACACCTACTATTGATTAAGTTTATATTTTTTTAAAATTAATTATCAACTAATCCATTTTACTCGGTTATATATATGTTTGTGCGAAGATTTGATTTTACTCATATTTTTTCTCTGCTTAGCTACCGGACTTTCTGTTCTATAATTCAACTGTGTAATTTATATATTTTCAGCTTTTTATGAACTCATGTTCTGTATGTTATTTGCCACAAGTTTCCCTTTGCACATGCTTATTTCTCACCCGATATTTACTTGTGCCTCCCAAATCCTCTGCTTTAAGGATTGGATTCGAACAGAAAAGGAAAATCTCCTCTGTCTCGGTTGCAAGAACTATTTTTAGCATTTTGTGTTGTTTGATGCTGGTAACTTTTATCTACACTGTTGTAACCGATGGTTCACCTTTCCGAAAGGAGATCTTTACACCGTAAGTTATTTCAAGTTCTTCAGAACTTTTCCTCTTTTCTTCTATACTTTTCTCTAAAGTCATGCTCTTTATTCTTTTAGTTAATAGTGGAGGCATCGAACAGGACTCGAATATTATTAAATGAAATTAACAAAAAAAGAAAATTAAGGAAATTATGAAAAGAAAATAGAAAAAACAAAATAAATGAACTTTAAACAACCAATGAAACATTCCCACCTCTAATATAATAATGACCATTTTATTTTTCTTTGCATTACAAATTATCATTAATTAGTTAGTGCATTACAAATTATCGTTTACTGATAAAAGATCCAAATGTGGCTCTGATCTTCGAACTTTTTTTGCAATTTTGTAAGTTTCAGCCCCTCCTGGCTACTGATGCCTTAATATTTGACATCATCTGGTCAATATATGCTATGTGATCATATCACATGTGTTCATATTGAATTTCGAATAAAATTTGCGTGAAGTGGTCATTATATTGGATGAAGTTGCTGGTCCTCATGTTACAAGCTATTGTATATATGGCAATATTGTTTATCTCTGAGGTCTTCAGCTTCTTGACTTGACTTTTTGACTTGTGCCTTATTAATTGCAATTTCTCTTTGTTTATCTTGGAATTCTTAAATTCCTGTTTAAAAAAAATTGAGAAATAAACCTTTTGTTGAATAAGAGAACATAGTATGGAACAGATGTTTTCAGAACAAAAAGTTCATTTCTTTTGTCAACAATGTGAAAGCAGGTTAAACTGGATTTTACAGTATATAAAAATTGTTAAAGCTAAAACGTTACAGGTGGCTGTCTGGAACACTGGTTGATTTTTACATCAATGTTGCTGCCCTTTCGGTATGTAAATTATTCCATTCCTTCTCTGCTGCATATGTAGTCCAAAGTTTTATCATATAATTTGTTCATTAGGTATTTATCACCGTTGCGAACTGAAAATAGTCATGTAATTCACTCAGGATTGGAAATTAAGTTTGCCTGTTTCAGTCGCACTTAAACCATAGAGTTCAAGCAGTTCTGTAAGATGAATTAAATTGTTTTACAAGGCAAATAAATTTGTAGTTCTGGATGTATATTTGTTATATGATGTCCAATTGGGGAAGATTAAAAAGTCTGAAATAATTAATTTAGGTGAGATATGTATGCAACCTTATTTAGATAACAATACAGCAAACAATGAGATTGGGATCAGAATTTAGTTGATTTCAGTATGCATATTCTTCTGTTGTATACGAAATTTATGAGATAGCAATTCAAACGAATAATTTCATTTTTGTTTAATGAACTAGGTGTGGGTAGGCTACAAGGAATCAAGTCGGCTCAGTTCATTGTGGTGGATAACTTTATTTGTCTGTTTCATGAATATATGACTCTTTTAAAAATACGAATAAATATCTTATTATCTTATGTTGTCATGTTTCAGCATTAGTACTTGCGCGTATATAGTCGAGCAGCTATTGCAGCATACTAGTCAAGATTCGTCCTTTTGAAAAGAGATAAGAGGTGAGTGAATGTGCTGCTTTTAGATATTATATTGATGAACAATGTGTTTGACTGCAGGGCAGAAAACAGGTATGAGCGAACATAGAAGCAACGCACCATTACTACAGATGTCGATGTTAAGGTGTCACTCACGAGAACTTGTTTGTTTTTTTTATGTATTATAAACAGTACACCGCTGTCAAATGTAGACTTGGTTGCAGCCAATGACAGTTTGAGTATTATAGCAAAACATGGTTTTATGGGAATGTGAAAAATGAATGCAGACTTATCTTTTCGGAGCTGCTTCAAACTTTGATTCGCGCTCAGTTATCCTCGATATTTTGTAGCAAAACTTATTTTTAAAGAAAACTCCTCAATGGATATAAGCATGGTTTTCAGAACCGGATCGGTCATCAAACCGGTGAAGAGGGTGGTTCATGGATTTAAGGTTCAACCAGATTAAATCGGTGGTTGAACCGGATTTTCTAAAAATTGAAAAAATATAATTTAAATAAGATATGGTGAATTTATTTACACAACACACTAAATAAATAAAGTAAATACTTAATTTAAAACTAAGTAAAAATTTTATATAAATATCATAAAAGAAATATAATACAAATGTGTTTTAAATAAGTCTTGTAGTTGAGTGGTAGGCATAATAGATAACAAATTGAAAGTCCTGAGTTCGATTCTTGCCTATTGCGAAAAATTTAAAAAACATCATTTTTAACAAGAATAAATGAACCGGCCGGTTGGTCCGATCGGTTTCCGGTTCAACTAGTCAACGTCCAGTCTTTGACCAGAAATTGAACCGGGTTAAAACTGACCGGACCAGTGATCGGTTCTGGTTAGACCCGATCCGACCAGCCAGTCCAGTCCAGTTATCAAAACCATGGATAGAAGTAATAGCACAAAAATAATTGATGAACTTAAATTTTTGCCGCATCAGCTTTTTTGATCTCCATCTATTTAATTTTTTTTATTCACTTTGATACATATGCGTAAACCAATGCAAAAAAAACCCCAACTAACTAAATTAATTAGTCATGTCAACTAGCAAAGTGATTTTGTTTTGTGAATTGTTAACAGCATCCTCTCTGTGTAACACGGAAATAATAATGGAGACATAAATTGAATCCGACGTTGGAAATGTTTGAGTTTAGGTTTTCTGAAATGAAAACTTGAACCCTTCATGAACATTTATATGCCTATGTTGACTTGACTAAATTTTGCTTAACAAAAAAAAAAGAATAAGAAAAACATAGAGGGATGACTTGATTTTTTAAAATGCTACAAAAAAAATTGTTTCATGTTCAAGTAATGGGCTATATAAATCAAACATGTAATAAATACGATGGAATATAAAATGATTGGAGGAAACAAAATCAAATTAACAATTATTGTCAATCATTAAGCATATTAACTGCAATGTCGATTTAACAATTGTCATTTATTGTTTTATCATTTATCTTTCTTACAATGAAAATTAACACGAGTTCACTTTATTATTATGCTTTATTTCCTAAAATGAATCAATCTAGTTAGTGTTATCGTTTTACATACAATATACGACTAAATTCATAAAGCATACATACCGTTTCATTTTGTTATGAGACAGCATTTATTTGAGTTTTATATTACAATGATTGTGGAGCTTTTTCATTAGCTACTACAATTCAAATAAAATTATATATTTGAGGTTAGTAACAATGAATATATGTATTATGAAATGGAGTACAAAAGATGGATCATGGATGGTATACACTAGATGACTCCTCAATTCTAATTGCATTCAAAAATTTTATATTTCAATTTGTTTTAGACATTTCTTTTGAGTTTTATATTGGTTCAAATCAATTGGAATCTCATAAAAAGTCAAAATATGCCCTTCCAATATTCTTGACAATATTCTCATCCCATACTATACATCACATTTTATTTCTCAAAACGATTAAATTTTCATGACGTCACTCAGAAATGGTGATCCTTGCTTCGCTGTTCCAGATATATATTTGTTATAAACTTGTAATTTATTATATGACAATAAGAAATTATGATTTACTTAATTAGGAATTATAATTTTTTTGGTAAATTTATCCGCTAAAGTAAACATATCAAAAATTATATAGTAACATCGTAATTATGTGCATGATAATTATTAAATCTATGACACTAATCGGAAGTGATGATCATTGTTTCGCTGTTCCAACTAAGTATTTGTTGTAAACTTATAATTTTTTATATGACAGTAACAAATAAAGATTTTACTTAATTAGGAGATATACGTTTTCAGTAAAACTATCCGCTAAAGTAAACAAATAAAAAATTATATAGTAACATCGTAATGTGCTTGATAATTATTCCCACCTCACTAGTATATGAATTCAAACTTGCGATCTCTATGAATGCAAATTTGGTATCAAAAATTATGTCAAGACATTTATCACTCTTCAGTCTAATACTTGGCCATGCCGCATAAGTTTTTATCATTTATATGCTTAATTCAGAGAGTTAGAATTTAATTTCTTTTTCTTTTTTCTTTTAGTTAGAAAATTATTGTCGAATTAATATCTTATATTTCACTAGGATATAAATTTATATGTAGAATATTATAGCGGACGGTAAATAATAATAATAATAGTAATAATAATAATAATGATAATAATAATAATAATATTAATAATAATAATATACAAAAAAGCTAGAGAGAAACGACAGCGTATTTATACGGCAAAAGGCTGACTCTACGTGACAAAAATACTTCTCAGTAAACGACGAAACGAAAGCTCTAAACTCTGATCCAATGAAATCGTCGAATGCCACGTCACAAATAATAACAATAATAATAAAAACACACGCGCGGGTTGTTGCGAAGCGATTCTTGTCGTTATCTGTCCCTCACATATATAAACCCAATCCACTCTTCCTTTTCTTTCCTTACTTTCTCTCTTCTCTCCTACAGATTAAACTTGTCCAATTCCTTCTATAAATCGAAATCGTTTCCCTTTTCTAATTTGGATTTCCAAACCCTAATTTTTCTCTTATTTATTCCATCTCAAACCACTTCCTCCTCTTTCTCTTCCTTTCCTTGTTTAATTCCGTCGCCATTTTCTCGTAGTTTGTTTTGTTATTTTTTTTCTGAGTAACTGATGGCGGCTATTGCGGCTCCGGCGAATGCCACTGCAGTCACCGCTACTCCCACTCTCCCCGCCGTTGGTTCGGCCGGGCCTTTTACCAGTCCTTCCCTCTACGTCGGCGATCTGGAGCACAATGTTA
The DNA here is from genome assembly GCA_949673415.1 of Euphorbia schlechtendalii. Taxonomy (NCBI): domain Eukaryota; kingdom Viridiplantae; phylum Streptophyta; class Magnoliopsida; order Malpighiales; family Euphorbiaceae; genus Euphorbia; species Euphorbia schlechtendalii. The sequence goes on from CATIWQ010354126.1 coordinate 23,152, forward strand.
ACGAAAGCCAATTGTATGATCTGTTTAGCCAGATTGCTCAAGTCGTTTCTGTTAGGGTTTGCCGGGATCTGATTAAGCGATCCTCTCTCGGTTATGGTTATGTCAATTACAGCAATCCGCAAGACGGTATTTTTTTTTCCTTTTGATTTTGTTTTTATCAGTTGATTGGCGTGCATGCGTAATCGTGACTCTGATTTTTGGCCTTTGATTGTTATTTGTGTGGCTGTGGAGTTATGTTATTGATTCGTTATATTTAAGTGTTTCTTTTGATCATTGAATGATTAGATTAGTCTTTTACCTTTTAATTAGCCCATTACTATTTGTGAGTGTCTTTCGTTGTTTGATTCAATTTCCCATCTTTGTTTCGCTAAATCACAAAATTTAACTGTTTAAGTTGTGATTGACTGATCGGTGCCCGATTCAGTGTTTTACTCGAAAGATCAGAATGCCAGAGTGTTGATTTTGATTTTTTTTTCCTAGTGATGTCTGTAATCTTTTGAATTGACTCTGATTTTCAGAGGTTTGTTAGTTATTTTTTGTACTTATGAGAATAATTCGCCTATATGTTGGGTGTTATGTTTGAATGGATATATGACCATATCATTGAGCATATTTGAAGGATAAAAGGTTATTTTTTCTGATTCAATATTGGATGTGCAATTTTTAATATTTAGACATAGAATCTTGTTGTCGGAACCAGTTTTGCTTAAATAATTTTTTTCGTGAGGAACGGTGCTGATTGACGTTGTGATTTTTAAATGCAGCTGCAAATGCTATGGAGGCTCTGAACTTCACACCTTTGAACGGGAAACCCATTAGGATCATGTTCTCTTATCGAGATCCTAGTATCAGAAAAAGTGGATTTGCGAATGTTTTCATCAAGAATCTGGATGCAACCATTGATAATAAGGCCCTGCACGATACTTTTGCTGCCTTTGGGACTGTCCTTTCTTGCAAGGTAGCTCTCGATACCAATGGCAAATCGAAGGGCTATGGTTTCGTGCAGTTCGATCATGAGGAAGCTGCTGTAAACGCAATCAAACGGCTGAATGGCATGTTGATCAATGATAAACAAGTGTATGTTGGACTGTTTGTTCGGCGCCAGGAGAGAATTCGGGCTAATGGATCGCCAAAGTTTACTAATATTTATGTTAAAAATTTGTCCGAGGCTACAACCGATGAGGATCTTAAGAAAGTTTTCTGCACTTATGGTACGATCACCAGCGCGGTTATTATGAAGGACGAAAACGGAAAATCCAGGTGTTTTGGTTTTGTGAACTTTGAAAACCCAGATTGTGCTGTCACTGCTGTCGAGAAATTGAATGGCGCCGCTTTCGATGACAAAACATGGTATGTGGGAAGGGCGCAAAGGAAATCGGAGAGAGAGGCAGAGTTGAGAGCCAAGTTTGAATTGGAAAGGATTAGCAAATATGAAAAACTGAAGGCTGCAAATTTGTATTTGAAAAATCTCGATGAAAGCATTAACGATGAGAAATTGAAGGAGTTATTTTCTGAGTTTGGGTCTGTAACATCATGCAAGGTGTGTTTTGTTTTAAGTGAGATCATAATTTAGTAATTAGTTTCTTTTTTCAGTAGACATTTATATTTGTATGTCTTCGTATTTATGTGTACAAGTTTTTGTTTCAGGTAATGGTTGACAACCAAGGGCAGAGCAAAGGCTCTGGTTTTGTTGCCTTTGGTACACCTGAGGAAGCTTCGGAGGCTGTGAGTTCTAAATATTTTCTGTTTTTTTTTAAAATATATATATAATTATTGAGTTATAATTAGTTTTACCATTTTGTATTCAGATGAATGAAATGAATGGCAAGATGATTGGAAGGAAACCGCTTTATGTTGCTATTGCCCAGCGCAAAGAAGAAAGGAAGGCTAGATTACAGGTAGCAATTTCTAAGTAGTCATTACATGGTGGTATGGTTTTGGGGGATGTCATATCTCTCTCTGCGCTACTCAACCCTTACTTCACATGTTTGTACATGAAAAGGCATGCAATTAGGAACCTTTTTTATTTACACACTGGATTTGCTTCGACTTTTTAGCCTCGATGGTCTATAATACACCAGTTATCTATCATGCCCCTTTGTAAATTGAAATCTGATATCTTCTTCAACATGGTTTTCTTGTATAGGCACAGTTTGCTCAAATTCGAGGCCCTGGAGGACTCTCACCTTTGCCTTCAGGGATTCCAGGATACCCTGGAGGACCAAGACTTGCACCACAACAGGTGTACTTTGGTCAAGGGGCTCCTGGTATGATGCCACCTCAGCATGCAAGCTATGGATTCCAGCAGCAGCTCATGCCTGGAGTACGCCCGGGTGTCCCTCCAAATTTTATCATGCCATATCACCTCCAAAGACAGGGACAACCAGGGCAGCGCATGGGAATGCGACGAGGGGGAAATGCCCAACAGATGCAGCAGCAGCAGGTACATTACTATGCTTCCCATTGTTTTCCTACGATGTCTTAATAATTTGGGGCCAGTTTGGGACTGCTTTTCCCAGAAGCTTCATGCTCTAGAAATCAATAGCAAAGAATTTTAAATTAATTAGTATCTTATGCCGAAATATAATGTTCCTTTTTAAATGATTAATTTAAATGAGGTTGAATTGTATCTTATGCATCAACTACAGCTAATGCACCATAATAACAATCAAGGCATGAGGTACATGGGTAATGCCAGAAGTGGCTTAGACTCATCTGGTGTTCCCCAAGGTGGTCTAGTGGGCCCAATGATGCCGATGACCTTTGAGGTTTCAGGCAATCAAAGTAATGGTCATCAACCAGTTAGCATCTCCACTCTTGCGTCGTCTTTGGCTTCTGCTTCCCCAGAGAAACGTAATGAGGTACATTCTATTTCACTTGTGGTACACATCATGCCATGCCAAGTATATGCATATTCATTAACTTGTCGTCCACAGATGCTAGGCGACCATCTTTATCCACTCGTGGAGCATCTTCAGCCCAATCACGTGGCAAAGGTTACTGGGATGCTGCTGGAGATGGACCAAACAGAGGTGCTCCATCTCATCGAGTCTCCTGATGCACTGAAAACGAAGGTAGCTGAAGCAATGCTGGTGCTTAGAGAAGCAAGTGCCTCTAATGTCGGTGATCGCCTTGGTTCGCAAGGATTGAGTGTATGATGCAACGCGGCTTCTTTTCTTTTCTTATGGTCTCGTTAAGTATTGTTTTGCCGTGTTTAAGAGTCTCTCTTTCAGGACTTGATATTGCATTCATTTTTTCAAGGGGGCTTTTAGGTTTTTTCTTGCTAAAACATGTAGTCTTTTTATTTGGGATTTAGAGAGTCTAAAGTTTGTTTTTTTTAGGATTTTATTTAATATGCTTTTAGTAATTTGGTTTGGATGCTTCTCTTTCATACAAAGCCATAAGTAAAAATAGAAACAATGCTCTATGGAACAAAAGTGTGGGATAGTAAGTAATCTCTCAAAATTTGCTTTGTTTTACATAAAGGAATGAGAAGTTTGAGAGAAAGATGTTTACATGAAATCTGGATGAATGTCATCTTCGACCTTGTGATCATCCACCATTGTATCCCAAACATCAGCTTCTTCAGAATCTCTACCTTTCAAATTAATGTCATCATCGGTTATGTAAGCGTCCCATTTGGAAGGCTTCGTTTCCGTTTTTGTTCCTGGCTCCTTGTGACTCTTTGTCATGAAATCACTCCATACATTAGGGCTTATGGCCTTTGAAGCTTGATGCTTCATTCCCTCTTCTCCTGCAATTGAACAACAATACCTAAATATCAGCAACTGTATGCATTCAACTCAACTCTCACAAACCTTGCTACCTGCCAAGATTAATGGAATTCAATGATTTCTAACTTCCACGTTAAAAACATTATTAGCTAATCAAAGCAAACCACCAGATTAGTAATATAAAGCATTATATCTGAATTCATTTTTAAAGACGATATACTTTTACCTCGAGAAACGGAACCATGGTTGGACTTCCTCTTTGAGAATACAGGTTTGTAGGAGTCATCAGGAATATTTCCAGCAGGATAGTTGTTCAATTTGGGTTTTTTGAACAGGTCTTTGGGCAACTCTGTTACAATCTTAGGTCCAAAATCATCTCCTGTACAAAAATCCCCCAATTCATCCGCTGAATTCAACACACAGAATGCTAGATGTATTCATTACAATTCAGAAAACAAAGCAACCATTTCGGCAGAAGAGAATTGTCCAGCAGTATATAAATATATTAATACCTTCTTCTTTAGCATTCTCCTTATTCGCATCCTGTATTGGATCAAGATACTCGTTCCAATCAGAGCGTCTTTTCCTCTGTTGATCCTCTAAAGGGCCAGCATCGGGTGTCAAAGTTAGGGTTTCGCACTGTTCGTCGGCGAACTTGCGGGACATATTGAAAGACTGAACGACCTTGCGGATTTCTTTAGCCATGTAACCTTGGGCAAACACCTTCCTCACTGACTGCTTCTGATTGCAAACCACGCATGTCCAGTTGTTGCTTTTCTTCTTCTGCTTCACCTGAATTCAAACCGCGGAAAAATTCAAATTGGATTGGTGAATCTAATGGAATTCAAACATGCATTCCCGGAAGAAAGGAGAATACCTGCATAGTGGAGCACTGGCAGCATTGAACGGCGATGAAGAGGGCCGGCGACATTTTTCTGGTGACTGAATCGCGGGCGCAGCTGATTCTGTGATTTTGGTTTTTGAGGATTCAACTTTTTGGCGCCAAGGTTTCAAACAGGCCACAGCCCATTAGTATTATTTGGCTTGTTTATTGTTCGGCCACTGAAACTGACATGACCTTTATTTATACCCAGTATGGTTTTACACTTTTACTAGTTGTTGTTAAAAGTTATTTGATAATTTTATCTCAAATAAAAAATGGTTGAAATTAGTCCTAAATAATTAAACATGGTCATGAGAGTGTTTTCTCGGTCTCCTGTTTCGAAATACTCAATTTTCAAACTTTTCTAGATTATTATCCTAAAATATTTCGGAAATCAATAACAAATTTATAAAAATTAATTAGCAGTAAGAGTTAAAATGTTTTATCTAGTACCCAAATTATGTTGTTTTGTGAAATATTTATAAATAGAGCTTTTCCGAGATAACAATTATGGAATCAATCTAAACAGGCCTTTATAATTTGATGCAAAATGGTTGAAAAATAAAAATCTCCAACGCACTAATAAGAGTTGATAGGTTATTTGCAAAATACAAGCTATGTTGTATTAAACTTTATAGCATATTTAGTTATAAGCTGTTGTGATTGTTGTTTTTTTATGTTGATTTTTTTTACTCGAAACAATTAAAAGTACGCTCATCGATTAAAAAATAAGATAAAATGGGATTGCATTTAATTTTAAGTTTATATACTTTTAAATAACGAAATTTTACAATTTTTTATAGAAAAATCTATATACTTTTTGTTCTTCCATTAGATAAAAACAAATTTAATGCGCCACATTCTACAAATATGTTCTTCCATGTAGTTGCAGTAAAATAATTTTGAAACTATTGTTTTACCTCTGTAAACACATCTTATGAAACATTTTTATGTGTTAACTTAAAAATTGAATAAAGCATGTTGGGAACAATAGTGGCACACCATTATATTAAATGGAATAAAATAGAAAATCATAAGAATTTTAAGCAATTTCCCCTAATTTGTGAAATTCGAGTCTTCTTCCAGTAGCAATGTCTCTAGACTCGCACATAGAGAAGGTGCTATGGACAAAGTTCCAAATCTCTAAACGAGTCACTGAGCTTGCTTCCCAAATCAATGCCGATTTTGCTTCAGTTTCTCCTCCTCCCGTCATTGTTGGCGTGGCTACCGGCGCTTTCTTGTTCTTGGCTGACTTAGTCAGGCAAATTAATCTCCCTGTTTCCGTTGATTTTGTTCGCGCCAATTCCTATGGTTCCGGAACCGAGTCGAACGGTTCTCCCACTCTTTCCATGGACTTGAAGCTCGATGTTCAAGGAAAACACGTTCTTCTGGTACGCTTCTCTTCGTTCCTCCTTATCTTATCTACATTTTCGTCAAAATTGTTAGGGATTTGGGCAGTTGGAAGAATTTGTTACAGTTGAATTTAATTTGAGTTAGGGTTTAAATAAGTTTAAGCTCAGGAGTTTAATTACCTGCAATTCGCTGTGTAATTAGTAAAAGTATTGATGTTAGGGCTACTCAATTTGTGTGCTTGTGTTAGGTTGAGGACATTGTTGACACAGGAAGTACCCTATCCACTCTAATTGCTCACTTGAAAACAAAGGGAGCTACCTCTGTATCAGTGTGCAGTTTCCTTGATAAACCAGCAAGGAGGAAAGTCCATTTTCAACTTGTAGGTGATGGAAAGTTCTATAGAGGTTATGAGGCAGGTCTCCCTATCCAGTTGTGTCTGCTTTCATTCAAATTTGAGCGTCCATTAACTGAAATAAATTATGAAATTTTGATCTCTGATGTGGGAAGGACTGGTCTGATAAATTCATCTTATCCGTGGTGATTTTTGAAAATTGAAAGGCATCTTGTTACAAAGTATTAGGATGAGTAGTGAAAGACTCGGAGTTGATACTGGATTATTAACTTCTTTATTTCATTCAACACTATAACAATTAACAACAACACAAGATGACATTTGTGCTGAATTCTTGGCCTGATCTTTGCTGTTTTTATACATCATCTCTTGATATTGCACGTTGAATTTGTAGCAACTGGAAAATTCAGTCTTTCACAAAGTGTAAATGTAGAATTATAAAATCTAGGCTTATTGTGTAGGCCTATTAGAGATGAAGGATGTGAAATAAGTGAAGTCCATGGACCTCTAGATGCTTTAATCCTTAAATACTTGCTCAACTACGATAACACGAACCACATGAACATTGAACCAAGTAATGACTAGCTTTTATCTTGTACTCATTGTTGAAATTTCATATGAAAATGGAATTGTTACATTCCATTGAAGACAAGGTTCTCATAATTATCAGTAGTTTTTGATAGTCATGAATTGCTCTAGAGTCCAGACTAAAAACATGCTTCTTTTTAACTATATTGAGCACATTTGCAGAAACTTGGTTGGAGTGATGAATTTCTTTTTAACGCATATATATTCTGGATTTTTTTTCTTTGGCTCTCAATTTGTGGTTCCAACATGTGAATTGCTTGCTGCTGTATATTACTTGTTTGTAGAAAATACTAAATTTCAACGTTCTTCTTTTGAATCCTTTTGCAGTGTCCAGATCAGTTTGTTGTGGGTTATGGAATGGACTTTGCAGAACTATATAGGAATCTACCTTATGTGGGTGTTTTGAAGCCTGAATATTACAAATGATTTGCATGATCATTTTCGAAAATTGTTTCAAGTCAAGAATCTTTGTAGACTCAAAGTTTCAAAGTAACAGTTTAAGAAATTAGATATTACACAGTAATCTTGTGCTTAAATGAGAAGGCAAAGTGCCTTAAGAGGAGTATGATAGTGTCTTTTTTTTTACTCATATGGCTATTATTTAACAAGAGTTCATGCAAGTTAACATTATCATATTGGGTATTTTTCTACATTACTTGTCACAATATATACAATAATGATACTACTGTGTAAGCTGTTGAGAGCTTATGTTTGCATATTTTTTGTTTTTGGGTTAGTTTATGGCATGTTTTAGCTCGTAATTTGTAGATGTTGAAACTTTATGCATCACCATCATGTGCATTATATGTCAAGTAATTAGTTGTTAGTTGGTACTCCCTCCATTTCCATTTCAAAATAACTCTCACTTTTAAGTTATTTGTAAATACCAAGATGACATTAATTAAAATGATAAAAATATTTACTTACCCTTATGATTTTTGTTAATTTGAAAGTGAATTGGATATTTTATTTCTTTTGTCATTTACAATGTGCATTAAATAAAGGTAAAATAGATAAAATTTTTAAAAAGATGTATTGGAATCTTAAAGCGACAGTTATTTTGAAATTTTTTTAAAATCGTAAAGCGATGGGGGAGTAGAAAATAGCAATGGCTACTTGAGAGTTGTGAATGACTTGGTGCCAACATGTACCGCTATTATTTTTAGTTATTCAATTATCGTTTCAATTAAGTGAGTAAGCTCTGTTTGCCATTTCACCAAAGATTCATTGCAACCGATGCCTCCAATGGTATTAGGATTTCGGAAAATACAATCAATTGTTACGGCTTAGGTGGTTTCATATTTATAGGGATCAGGATGGGCCATTATAAGTACAAATACATGGATGATAATATTGTGCATGATGTCTTCAAAGTACTTTTATTTGTTTTAACGGTTAATGTGATGTATAGATATATTTAAAATGGACTTGAACCTTGCATGGATTAAGTATTGTAGATTTAGATTCTCTACAGATCCAAATTGGTTGAGATTCAAATTTAGTTAAGGTCCCTGATCCTTTAAATCTTCATTATGCAAATTTAACATGTGAGAACAGTTGAACTTTACTAATTTTGAACTTGAGAAATACCTAGTCAAACTGTATAATACATCACTTTGAAGAGACTAACATTTTAACATAATTATTTTAATTTAGATAAACTAATTTTTTTCTTTAAAGTTAAGTTGATCAAAATATTCATGATTGATGTTCCTAATATTTAAGATTGAACTTACTACATCTAAATATTCAAAGTTCAAGTCACATATGAAACGAGTTAGAGTGAGGTTTCTTTTTGTTTAATTTAAGTGTAATTGCGGATTTTGTTAAAAAAAATACCAATCTTTCCATCCGTCTAATTATAAACTTAATTTAGATCCTCAAAATAGAAGTTGATTTCTATCTTCAAAATAGAAGTTGATTTCTTCTCCTTCTCCCTGTTCCTATACAAATGTATCTAGTAAATGGTTGAGTACATTAAAAAAAAAGGTAAATTTCAAAAACATTTTTTGTGGCTTGGTCGTTTTGCAAAAAGATCTTTGTGAAATTTTTTTGTAAAAAGATGCTTGTAGTTTCTAAAGTTAGTAAAAAAAATTATTTCTGATTTTTAATTACGTCATATAAAGAGGTAAGTTTGTCCATTTTGAGATTTAATTTTGCAGTATAATTAATTAAAATATGATATATCTTAATAATAAATTTTAGAATTTTTCTTGGGAATACAATTTTTTTTACTTTTAATTTGGTTATAACTTAAAAATCATAATAAAATGAATAATTTTCAAAAATTACTCATAATTTTTAAATAATATGATTAAATTGTAAGAATGTTGAATAGATTGAAATAACTTTTATAATACTGTTAATAATGAAAAAATATACTTTTTTTTTACTAATTTTTGAACTTTCAAAATAAATTACACAAAATCAACTAAAAATTTTTTTATGTTTCTCTCACTCATCCCTATCTCTCTGTAACTTCATCACTACTATAATACTTCCGTTCTAACTCATTCGACCGCCATTTTCATGTTGAGACAACGATTCAATTGAACCCAAAGATAACATGAAAAGAACACTAACCCTCTTTCTTTCTCACAAATTCCTTACTCCTGCCAACCCATCCTCATCATCTTCTTTCAAACATCTTTCAAATTTAAGGTATCTTTCCACCAAAACAAAAGGCGTCCCAACTCAAACGAAAGACCATTTTGAGACCAAATCCAACAAGGACTCGCTCATTCTTGAACAATTTAGGCAACGGAAGCTTCAAGGCTCTCTAAAATCAAATACCAAACCTCAAGAAAAAAAAAATTCCAGTACTTCTCAAGTAGTAAGCAAAAACAGTAGTAGTTTGGAGGATGGGGAAAACACTGTGTCTTGTTTTGAAGAGTTAGGTTTGAAAGAGGAGATGATAATGGCTGCTGGAGATATGGATGTTTGGGTCCCTAGTGAAATTCAGTGTCTTGGGATTCCTGCTATTTTGGATGGGAAATGTGTTCTTCTCAGTTCTGATTTTGGGTCTGGTAGAACTCTCGCTTACTTATTGCCTCTTCTCCAGGTTTTGTGTCTTCTCATTTGCTATTGCTTTCATTCTCATTTTTCGCATCTAATCACTCTACAAAAACCCTTGTATTTTGACCATAAATGGCTAAGTTCTTGCCGCCATAAGCTTTGCAAGTCAAGTGTTCGATAAAATGTCTCTATGAAGATTCTACCATGACTTCTCCTTCTTTTCGCTTACAATGTCATATTAGATAATCATGCTTTGGACTTGCTTGGTGATTCGGATTAGTTATCATATATCAATGTCTCATTTATCTTACAATTAAGTGACCGTTGGATTTTCAAAAAAATCATTCTTTCGTAGACCTCGAATTTAACTGATAAATTTATATGCTCTATTTGTGTTAGCCTTGGCAGGTGCAAAAAATATTAAACTTGAATGATAATCCCTGAGTTTATTTGAATTAATACGTTGACAATGTGTTTGTCTTTCAGTTATTGCGACAAGACGAAGCAGCGTCGAGAATGAAGCCAAAGCACCCAAGGGCTATTGTCTTATGCTCCACAATCGAAAGCTCTGATGAGGTTTCCGCCAAAAACATTTTCTGCTGTATGGTTTTCTTTTGTAATATGGAGGACTTGTATTTAACCGTTGAATTCAAACTGATTTTTGAAGGGATATCGTGTCGCTAAATCGATCAGTGAGTTTGCAAGACTGAAAGCTGCTGTGGAAAGTGGTTCTGACCATATTTCAAATTCCCCAATTGGTATGTTAATAGGAACACCCAATGAAATTATCCAGCAGATGGAGGAAGAAACCATCATGCTGGATAATATTAAATACTTGGTGAGTACACTATTTTTTTTACAGACTAGAGATAAATTTGATTCCTTTAACTTATCAATGAAGCGAAAATCATAACGATGGGTATAATTTTGGTTCCTCTGAATGTACTTATAATGATAGGTATTGGATGATGCGGATGCAATGCTTGAGCATGGATTTGGTCCTGAAATCAACAAAATCGTAACCGCGATGAAGAAAAGTACATATTCAAACAAACCAAGACTACAGACTATCATGACCATTTCCACATTGAAGAAGGTAAATCTAATTATATCACATTTACTCTGTTGCTTGTGAATTTTTTTTGTTAAAAATGGTGTTGGTTCTGTTATGCTTGTTCAAAAGATTCTGGGAGAAACGGATATTATGACTCGTCTCGAGCGTGATAATGGCGGAGAAGTGAGTGCAATGCTGCTTGAAATGGAGGAGATGGACGTTTTCGAGATTATCGGGTCAACTGAAAATCTGAAGAAGAAACTCGTTGAGGCTGTTGACTCCATTGAAACACCTTCTTGAAGATGTGGCTTCAAAATTTTGATGCACTTTCTGTCTTCTTTCATAGATGGATTTCTAAAGGTTTATAAAATATAGTATTAGAACATGAAAATTTGTAATCACAAGATTATGCTGGCGACAAATAGATTTAAATTGCAGAAATATATTTGTAAATAAATTTTATTTAAATTATATTTTGGTAAATGAATTCACTTTCACTATTTTTGAATTCACTTTCACTAGTGGACTAAGGGATTAAGGATCAATCTGGCTATGCTTTCCTGAGGTTTTTTTTCTGAAAAGTTCAATTGTCAAACTTTTTTTATAAGCAACAGAGTTTAATTTGGAAAAAACAAGTTAGACAGTTTCTAAATAAATAGTATGAATGATCAAAATGTGTTGTTCAAAGCTAAAATATTGTTGGGGAATTGTTGAAAATAACTTAGATTATCTCTGAAGTTATGATAACACTTTCAGATTGAAACTAATTTGATGGTTCTCCCAAATTTTTCAATCGGATAAAATCAGAGTAAAACTCAAGAACTTAGACTGAATTTTTGTTGAGTAGAATAGTAAATCAGAATGCAAAAAGCATTGTCGAAACAACTTTTAGAAATCATTATCAATGTCAAGTTTTTATAAGTATGAAACTCGCAGTTGCAACCGTTCAAAGAAAAAGCATTGCGAAAAGTAGTGTCCATTCAAGTAATCGCAACGGTTCTAAACATGAGCATTGCAAAAAGTTGCTCCCAGACCCTCGTAAGCTTAGTATCATGATAGAACTCGAATAAGTATCCACTCCTCCTGACTTTATCTATGAAATATTATGATCGCATTGGTCAAATAGTTAATCCAATTACATTAAAATACCAACAATCATCCCCCATTTTAGTGTAATCCATGATTAACTAAACAAATTCACAACAAAAGACAAACTTATGCATAAATGAAATATTGTTACGATTGAATTCCATCTTAGTATATTAAACATTCCAAATATTCGAACAACTAAAGGTGTTACTATGGATTGAGCATTTGTTATCTATCTTCAATACATGAAAATAATATACACATAAGTCAACATTCTAACATATTTTTACTTGACACTATCTTTTACTAGCCTTGTGTCCTTATCTTTCATAAGCATATTAAAGCCAAGTCCAAGCTTCTTGAAGCGACTAAACTTCATGCTCATATAAGTAACCTTTTTACTCTTGCACATGCACATATATGCACTTTTTCAAAAAGGCTATTAAGAAGTTCAACTTCAACCTCCTTTGCTTGCAGGTCTAAACACACATCTTGGGATGTTTTAATTAGTGTATTCTAATCTCTAGATAGCTTTCCTCATTGAATTCGGCACCTAACATCAAATTAGGTGAGAATTGGGTATCTCAACATGAGAGATTTTTAGATGGGACTTTAACCACATCCCCAAAGCTTACTTGTGTACAAGATCTCTTCTTAACCCTTAGGTTAAATGATCGGTTAAAATACGCTCAGTTTTTACGAACTCAGATTCCATTATCGAATCACTCATACAAGTTTGTTTCTTAGATACCCAAGATATAGCATCTCCTCCAAGAAGAAATACTTATCCACTTGTGGAAGAACTGTCCTCCTCATAAGAAATACAACTTGTATCTGAATAACCTTCAAACTAAAGGAATCCATTGGAGTGCTAACTAGAGAACAATTCTTGAAGTTAACATTATTCAAAATCTTCTAAATATAATGAGATTGAGAAATTGAAATAACATTGTTCTTCCGCTTAATTCTCATACCAAGAATCACTTCAGCCTCCTCAAATCCTTCATCTCAAAACTAGATGATAAATCAAAAAATTTCTTTATTTATCAGTCTGACTTTGGTCAGTACCAAAAATCAACATATCATCCACATATAAATAAATCATAACTCCTTTACCAGAAGTATCAAATTTGCTATATACCATTTATTCGCTTGGTTGATAACAAAACCACTAGACAAAATCACACCATCGAACTTTTGATGTCAAGCTTCTGGTGTTTATTTTAGTCCGTATAGCAATTTTCTTAGCTTGCATACCTTATTTTCACAACCTGACATAACAAACCCTTCCGGTTGTCTCATAGAAATTTCCTTATTCAATTCACCATTTAGAAAATATAGAGTTTACATTCATTTTATGAATTACAAGGTTTTTCAAAATTAATCCACAAGTAAAAATAATTTCTAACATATTAGAAATTTTATAAAATTCACAAACTACCTTTTATAATTTTATTAATAAATTACACAAAATAAATCAAATTCTCACTTTTATGAACTTCAAATATTCTGAAAAAATAACCATTAAATTAAATAAATATGAAAATGGTGGGGTAACAAAAATATCGGAGCAAAATGACATAATTAAGAGCTTTAAACATCAAAATTTATTTAGGGTCGGTTTTGATAATACCGTCACTAAAAAAAAGAAAATTTGTTCATATCTGTCCAATCTCGAACAGATGCCATAAAGAATATGGTTGCGAATGAAAAGTCATAATTGTTCATTTACAGACGGAATCTGCAAGGGGTTTAGATTCCCTTGCAAACTGCAGAATTTCATTTTAATTCTTATTTAATTCCGAAAACGTTTTCTACCTCCAAACAGATCCCTCCTAAGGTTTTTCAACGTCCCGAGTCCAATGGAGTCGTTCTTTTTACCAAAAAATGAACAGAAACTCACTTTTACCCAAAATTATGTGAAAAAATCAACTTTTTTCAGTGAAAAACAACGTGAAAAAGCCCGAAATCAAACACAATCGATTCAAATGTGACTTTGAACATATAAAATATAAAACTTTGTTCAATTATTGACCAAATTACAGAATCATGGCCAAAACGCTCCAAAAACATGATTTTTTCACCATTTTACATACTTTAATTGTAAATTCGACAAAAAAATTCATGGAAAAACGTTTTGAAATTTTTTTTCAGAATTTCCAGAACAAGGAGAACTAGAATACACATACAAAACACGGAAAATCATTGCAAAAATACCCATTATGGGTACCAATGACGAAAAATGAAAGAGATCGACTCGAATTCGTACCTTTTTGGTGTCCATGATCGAAAGTATTTCGAATATCAATTGATTTCCACGACTTCTTCAACAGATTCTCTGATCGTCATCATTTTCAGAAAATATTAGTTTCAATCTTTGTTGGGGAATTGCTAAAAATTACTTGGATAATCTCTGAAGATGTGATAACACTTTCAGATTGAAACTAATTTGATGATTCTCCCAAATTTTTCAATTGGATAAAATTAGAGTAAAACTCAAGAATTTACAATGAATTTTTGTTGTGTAGAATAGTGAACTAGATTGCAGAAAACGTTGCCGAAACAACTTTTAGAAAATCGTTGCTAATGTCAGCATGAAACGAGCAGTTGTAACCATTCAAAGATAAAGCATTGTGAAAAGTAGTGTCCATTCGAGCAGTCGCAACGGTTATAAACAGAAGCATTGCAAAAAGTCGCTCCCTATCGTAATAGATATCGAACAAGTGTGCACTCCGCACTCTCCTAACTTCTTCGATGAAATATTAGGATCGCATTGGTCAACTTGTTGATTCAATTAAACTGAAATACCAACAAATATGTATGTCTATGAAAATTTTGTAAGAGCAACTTATTAGGACAGCAGCTTGAAAAACTATCAAACAAGCCCCGAAACAAATTCCAAATCAAAGAAATAATATTAAGTTGGAACCAATTAAATCCCCCCACAATACCTCCAAGGGTGCCCAAGTTAAATTTTGGGCAACTTAAAAATTCTATATGGTTTCCACCGGGGAATATTTTTTTTGCAAAAGGGTTTTGTGGGTTCAAAAAATTTACAAATTGAATATCCTAAATATTAAATTATATCATGAAAATAAGTAATTTTATTCGTTTTTATCTAAATTTTTGCGGGATGGTTAATAAAAATACAATACACATTAATGATAAATTTTGAAAATTTTTAAATTAAATTATGATAACAAACTTCAAAATATCATAAAAAATAAAAAAAAAACTTCGAAATTTACTCAACTCCTTACGTACAAATTTTAAATATTGAAGATAAATTATTATAATGTTGAATCGTTTGAAATGTTTGATATAACACTATTATTCTGAAATGATATATGATACCACAAAGCATTTTACAAAATAACAATTCTTCAAAACACGTATTGCAAATGAGTGGATATGCATATTAAAGTTACCCTTAAATCTTCCTCAGTGGCACCAATTTATCGGCTATACAACCCAGCAAAAAAAATCTATTTAAGACCAAACAAAATCTACTTGACACCCAAACAAAATTCTATTTTACACCGTAACACATTTCCTTGGGGGTAGTAATCGTGACTGGCCCAGCCCATCAACTTCCTGAAAAGGAGCAAATTGGATTTTCTGACTTTCCTCCTTCCCTGCCGTGGAGAGTGAATTGAAAAATCCAAACGAACGGAAAAGGGAATATGCAGAAACAGCCGCAGATTTCTCTGTTGAAGTTACTCTTGAGACATCCTTTTCCATTCTGTTCAAAACCCTGGTATGGGTTTTCCATTGAATCTCTAACTTCTCGAGTATTTAACAACTCTCTCATACCTTCAAGCCCCAATTTTTTTCACACCTCAACTTCAAATCATGATTCACCTCTTCGCCAAAACCTCCCCGATTGGTCTTCCGCCTTTAATACTCGGAGAAACTACACTTCTGGCTCGGTAGATTTGGATGTGAACAAGGAAGTGGACACCATAAACCTAAAGTTTGCTGAAGCGAGGGAAGAGATAGAGATGGCTATGGAGTCTAAAGAGACTGTTTATTTCGACGAAGAGGCTGAATGCGCACGTGCTGCTGTTAAGGAAGTTTTGGACATGTTTGAGGGACTTTTGGGGAAAGTAGCAGATGACCACAAGGCTGCTTTACAGAGGTCTATGGGTCTTAAGATTGAGCAATTGAAGGCTGAGTTGCAACAACTTGATGATTGATCAGGTTGGTTTGGGACCTTCAATTTTGTTTTCGTTTTGAGCTTATTTCAGTTTCTTAGTTGTAGTGAAAAGAGATGGTTTGGAATAATGGATTTTGTTTGTGAAGTTGCCTCATTGTTTAACTTTGGATGCTTCCAAATCTTCCCAGAAGTTTTCTGGAATGGGATTGGGAATATTATTGCATAATTTAGCTACTCATGTACTGAATTGTTACTGTATTCTCTGATGATAATTCATGTTCTTTATTTTGTTCTATTTAGTATAAATATTATTTTGTTCATAGTTTTTGCAACCTTTTGGAATTATCACTCATGACGTAGAGGAGATCCAATTGATAGAAAGTGCTAGATTGCGCCGCCAGTGTAGTTTAGTCCAAAAAATGTACTTAACTCTGAGACAACCAATTAGACTATTGGAATCACAGTAGAAGTTTCCCTTTTATGATAATAGGGCAGTGTATTCTACCATTCTCTGCACTTGTTTTCTTTCTTACCATTCTCTGCACTTGTTTTCTTTCTTTGTACCAACAAGAACTGTAATTGATTGGTATACTATTGTACTTTACTTTGTTAATGTGAGTAGATGTTTCTCAATTTTAAACCCTTGTATGGGAAGTACATAGATATACTCTGTTGTGCTCCTTTTTGCTTAATTCTTACAGTTCTATATTGATTTTATCAAACTGTTCATATGTGGATGTCATGGTTTGCTTGATTGAGCCAAATTGGTAGTTTTTTCTTGTACAATACGCTTATGATATTCTTTTTTTTTTGATAGTGCTGCTTTTGTTAGTTCCCTACTTTTTTCTGGTCTATGCTAGAAAATAGCCATGATGTTGTCACGCCTAAGTTCACTATTGTTATAAATCAACCTTAGTGAGCTGTATATCCTTTACTTCTCTAGCATTTTTTTATTCTGCAATTAGCTGCCTCGTATTGGAAATGGCATGATCATTTGGAGAGCTTTTCTCAAAGGATTAGTGTTATTATGCTGGAACAAAGTTGAAGTGGGCATTCAAGTCATACTAGTCAGAATTCTTGATTGTTTATACTTGGAAGCCCTAATTTGAAGCTTAGTTCATTCATACTGTTTGTTATTCAACCTTCTCAATAAAAGAGCAAACCCCTGTTTCATGAAATATTAAAAGTCGGTTTGGCTGTGCTTTCCCAAGCTGCTTTTCTGAAAAGTTTTATTTCTAAGCTTTTCTTATAAGCAGTGGGTTGATTTTGAGAAAAACAAGTGAGACAGTTTCTAATTAAATAGTATTTAGGATCAAAATGTGTTGTTCAAAACCAAAATACGTAGTTTTATATAAAGTTTGTGAGAGCAACTTATTGGGGCAACGTCCTGAAAAGCAAAAAATATAAGATTACCAGTTTACGACAAATACAAAGAACTATTGCATGTTGCTGCTATAAATTTTTCACTGCAAGTATCTATAGCAAACTCTGATATATTTATTGTCGTCTATGTATGCATAATAACTAAAGACTTTCAGATATTAGAATTGCTTCTAAATAAACATTCCATGCTGTCAAACTTCGCAGAATCGTTTTGAGGCATTGGTAATGAAACCTATCACATTGTATTTTGCTTTATTGAGAATATTCTGTAGTGACTTCCACTGGGGACAAAAGAATATTATTTAATATGATTTGATTTGATTGATCACGTCAATTACACAATAACCACGAAAAGTACACTGGAAAAAGGGATTTATGTATTCCGTTAGTATTATTAGCAAATGCTTTTTCTTTCTTTTTGTACTACTAACTGTTGCTTAACTAAAGTGCACTTGACCTCTTCAATCAAGTTTTCAACATATTGAGTACATTATTGTGTTTCTATTATTTTATTTTATACACAATCTCATGTGTTCTACGAGATTGTGTTACACATCAAAGTGAAAATATTGAGTAATCTGAAAACACAAATTTAACGAACTCAGTGGGAATAGTTGTAAAATCAACATATTTAGAGGAAACTGAAGGATGAATTTTAATTTTTACCTATCTGGAAAGAAAAAGGATAATTAAGCAATGCAAGAGAGCATTGGAAGATGGAATGATTAAGCTTTATGGAAGAAGCTGAGTGATGCAGACTGGTAAAACTGAAACTACTACATTCTGCAATTTAATTTCATTTGTTTATTGTATTTGATGAAAACATTTCTTTTTCAAGAAATTCTATATCAAGTGCCCCTATCTACTTGATGGGCAGGGCACCAATGACCAAACCCAGGTAGGTTCTGGTGATAGTAATTCTCCACTTCAATTATTTAGTTTCACAAAATTTATAGGATTAAGTGAAAAAGATTATATTAATTATGCCATGCCCTGCATTTAGACCTGTTCGTCGGGCGGGCCGGGCTGGGTTCAGGCCGGGCTTGACGGGCTTTTAGCAAAAATCGCTATCCCAAGCCCGGCCCAAGCCCATAGTTTAGAACTTCGGGCACGGGCCGGGTTTACAAGATCATTCCCAACCCCGGCCCAAGCCCGTAGATATTTTTTTGTTATAAATTTTTTTATTTAAACTAAATTGAAAAAATATAAAATAAATCAAAATATGCTTAAATTTTTAATATAATTACTTTATTTACTTAAAATCTCTAATACTTAGTAACATATA
>CATIWQ010354183.1:0-12234 GCA_949673415.1 Euphorbia schlechtendalii
TTATTTGAAATTTTAAAAATTCAAAAAATAAATAAGGGGATCATGTATTAGTCCTTTAAGATATTTAGATTAGCATATGGTATGAAACTACGCCAATCAAATAGTAAAACTGACCTTTTCCCAAATTTCAACGGATTCAAAGGAAACCTAAAATGTAAACAAAACATGTCAATGCATAGAAAAACTTCAAAATCAACGGTTGATATTCCGCCGATCAAAACAGAGATCCAGTTAAAAAACATTACATGGATATATACAGTAGTTAATTTAATACAACAGAGCAATTTGGAAATAAACCAAAAATATAAAATTAAATTGCAACGGGAAGTTTTTCTTAATTACCGGCAATACGGCACCGAATTAAAACGACGGTACGACGCCGAAAGCATAGATGCTACTCCGATCCACTTCAACTTCGATATCAGTATCGGTGCGTTTCGCGAATCTACCTTTGATTCGTGGCCTTGTCTCGGCGTAAGCTTTCCGCGATGCGTATCGTATCGTCTTCTCAAACTTTCTGTTCTTTCTCTTTTCTCTGTACCTCAACACTCTCGCTTCCCTGTCCACCGCCGACAATGGAACCGTCAGATTTGTCGATTCCGGTAAACCATTACTCATCGATCTACTGTACGGATCCGAGAGATCGGTCAGGTTGCCACCATCCGGCACAACTCCGACGTCGAGAGACGAAGAAGAAACCTGAAATCAGAAGTTTCAGATTAAGCTGAACTGAAATCAGCCAAAACAAGCAGAGAATTGGAAAGTGAAAAAACTTACACTGTGGCTAAGGTACTGCGCGTTGAAGCCATAAGCGTAAGGTTTAGATCCATTGAAATCCAGCTCATAACAGTGATCATTCGGTAGAGGAGCTTGAATATTCTTATTCTGAACCGGCACAACGCAATCGGCGCCAGAGCTATTCTGCTCCTGAGCTTCAATTTTAGGATCAACATGACCATAATCCAGATCCAAATAAGGATCCATTTCCGGCAACACGTACTGACCTGTATTCAGATCCATATTCTCCATCATCTTCCCGTTAGGAGGATTCGGGAGAAGCCAAGAAGCAGCCTCCGCTTCCTCCGTAGCATCAGCTTCGCCGTCAACATCCGAGTAGTAGCCGTCATCAAGGAAGTTAATCGCGTTATGCTTCACGGCAGGAGCTGAACTAACGGCGTCAAAAAACGGAGTAACAGGAACTCGCTCGTGCCGGCGAGCTAGTGGATTAGCGGAGTGAATATCACGGTCACAGGTGACACAAAGAGCCGCCGCATCGGCCTTACAAGTGACGTGAGCCGGCGCTTGTTCACAGACTTCGCACACCCAAACACGAGCGTGGCGGGAAGCGAGTTTGTTAGCGGCGTGGATCTTGGAGTCACAGTTGAGACAAAGAAACGCCGAATCGGGGCGGCAGAAGAGAGTCGCCGTCGCCGATTTGCAGGAGTCACAGAGCTTGGAAGCCATTGTTGTAAGGTTTTTACGAGCGGTTTCTCTCTCTCTCAAGCCTTTCTCTTCGTTTCTTCGCCTGCGAAAGACCGCTACAGGAAATAGTCAGCCTCTCCCTCTCTCGCGTTTGGAGTGGTATAGTGTTGCAGTGGGGTCCACTCTAGTTTTTGCGTCTATCTAGTGGGGCCATGGAGATCTATGGACTAACCAATGGGAGGGAGCCACGTGGGTAAACCTTAGCCAAATAAAAAAGGATGGAGCCCCCGTGAGCAGCGAGGGGTTTGGCTTTTCGTTGAGTTGGAAATCACTGTAATCTTATACGCTGAAAATGAGCTGTACATTTGGAAAAGGAGGAGTACATACTTTTAGATTATCGCCGGAATTGAACCGAAAATTAATGGGGTTGGAACTTGGAAATAGTTTTTTTTTTTTTCACATTCGGTGAATCAAATGACACCTTTGATCTTATATTTTTACCAACATTTTATATTCAATTTTTTCCATGTTTAAATATTCGATTTTCTGTATAGAAACTCCACGGACTCGTTTGGTTGGTGAACGATTGTTTCGTGAAATTAAGAAAAATGAATGAAAAATGATAGCGTATTTATCTAAAATCTGTAGAATGACAGAAAAACCAATGCTAAATATTATAGGAATCATGGAATAATTATTCCTGTTCGAGAAATTGAATAGCTATTCTATGATTCCTATAATACCTAGGAATAACTATTTCGAACCGAAGACAAATTGCTATTCTATATTTTGTATTTATTTTTCTTCTTATTTCACGGTATAATCAAACGAGTTTAAATTTGAAAATGTTGTATTAGAGTTAAAGAAAAAAAAGATTTGATGATGAAGTGGGGCTAAGTGGTGATATGTGAATAGGGACTTTGCTGAGTTGGATAACTTCACCATGTGGATGGATTATGGGCAACGGCCCGCCATTTATGTGGGTGGTAGAATTTTGGATACATATTGGATTCCATCCAATCAAATTAAAAAATAAATAAATAACAGATAATGTTATGACTTGTTTCCATTATTTTCTACGGTCCCGTAACTTATTATTCGAAAAGCATACTTTCACGTACCTTTTGAAAAAACCAAGAGGTAATATATCCTCAATCTCGCTATTACATTAACCAAAATTACCAGTTGGTGGTCTTAGTAAGAAGCAATCTCGAGTTAAGGATGTTGGGAATGCAGTAAAAAGTACTGTAGAAAACTAGTCTTTCAATACCTCATTAAAAAACTAGTCCGAATGGATGTAATAGAGTGCCAAACAATCAAGAATCCCCTAATGGTTAAAAAAATGTATACTTTTCATTACAGAAATGCACTTGCCAAGTTGCCAACAAATCTTAGTAATAGTATGATGTAACCTTTTTTCTTTAATGAAAGCTATCATGTGAAAAAACAAACTTAACTCAGCTAACTGGATTAAGCTTTTTTTCATTTTTTTTACTTGATAAAAATAAAACTCTCACATGCTCTCTGTCTTTACAGAAGATAAGAAAATCAAAAGCAATACAGAAAAATGAATTTAGTGAAAAAAACATAGATAACAGATAGCCTTTTATTGTAAAGTTCAGCAATTGTCATTGTGTAGAAATGTGAAACTTTATGCAGAGTTTAAACCTTCCTTGTGCCAGCTTTAGCACTAGCTAATTGACTACATTTATACCTTCAATTTGAATGACAATGCTTATTGCTTTTGATACATTTACATCGTACAAAATTTTCAAGATAACATAACATATTAGGTTGTGCCAACTAATGTCCGGCCTGGGAAATTTAGATCCTTGGTTCAGATTCCTAAAATGAATGCAAGCAAAACAATAGGTTGTTTTCGGTTTTTATTAGCCTAGGTCCATGTTCCTGTCGTAGAACTAAGGTGTTGTTTGGTTCACGGAATAGAATATATATTTCTTAAGAATCCTTAAGAAATTCATATTCCATATTGTTCTATTCCACTCTATTTTATGAACCAAATAATGACACATAAGTACAAATAAATTCAACAAAATGCTAAGTTCATGAACCTAATATTGCACTTTGCAATAATAAAACTAAAGACCGTCTAGCTTATGTCACATTGTGATTTTTATTACGGTTTGGTTTGGTTGTTTTCATGTAGGCACTGCAATAGCAGTAGAAACCGGTTTTTAAACAAGATATAATTGAACCAAAATTGTTATGTAAAGACCAAACACAAATCTTCCAGCTGTCAACACTACAAGCAGTACTATAAACTCAACAAACGAGAAACAGAGTTAAGAGGAAAGATATGCGTGCCCGTTTTAGTCAATGGTAGAAGCCTTCCCTTTGACAAAGTCAGGCACCCCCTGACTTGAGAGTATTGCTCAACCTGCAATTTTGCAATTCATTGAACTATTAACCATTTTTCACAAAACCAGTGATATTCCTGTAATGATGCTTCGAAATATAATTACCAGTCCATTCCTTCAAATAAGCCGTCGCCCTTGACAGCACATGTCTTGAAGATGGCCCACTGCCGACTTTTAATCTTGTGCAGCTCCAAAGCTTCGGTCACCGCTGCATCATCCAGTGCACCAGGCAGATCCTAACATGTTTAATTACAAGATTAACCAATAATTAGTAAAGTTGTTTTCCTGACTCAAAGCCTACTTTACAGTTGGTTGTCAGAGTAACAAAGATTTACCACAAGTCCAAAGTACAGTCAAAAGTTTCTTAGTTACAGTCTTACAAATGATTAAAAAAAAAGGGTCTTCACCTGCTTGTTGGCAAAAATGAGGGCAACTGCACCTTTCAACTCTTCCTCCTGCAAAAAAGGTTACATTTCAGAAATCACGTTTTCGACATTGCCATTAAACTCGGGAATAATTGCCAGGACGTACAAAAACAATGCCATAAGACTCTTATATGCCTAATAGCAGCATGCTAACTAATCCCTCCATTGGAACTCCCCTAGTTTGCGAGAAATTCTTTTTCCACTGACATAGCAGACAAAGTGGTATCTATGACAACCGCAAGAAAATAATAATGTATATAATGGCTGGAAATTTGTATCAAAATGCAATGTTAAATTAGGAGCCTATTTCAGTTTTTTTTTGTTTTTTTCTATTTTAGCAAGCCAAAAGCACTCTCTCGCTTGACAGGAATAACTAAATCTCTAACACCAGTGAGACAACAGAACAACTGTTACCAAATAACTCATATTCCACCCAAATTATGATGCAAAGCACGAAAACAAGCTTTCCGCACAGTTTGAGAAGGTAATTTCCCGTATCTATTACTAAGTAATGATAACATAGGTTATCGTACCAAAAATCTCTATGCAAGAATCAAAACTACCTCCAGGATTGCATGAAATTCTTCTTTGGCTATTCCAATTCTATCAGTATCACTTGAGTCGACCACGTAAATTATAGCTTGAGTATTAGGGAAATAGCATCTCCAGTATGGCCTGAAGTACAAAAAAAAAACATAAAACCCAATAATAAAAAGGCATGCGTTCAGCAAGGGGTTAACAAGAACATATTGTTAATCAATCCTCTGCACTAGCAAGCAAAGAGGAAGCATCAACAATAATAAACTCAAAAAGAACTCGAAAATTCATGTATAGTAATCAGTTGTACACTTGTAATCCTTATTAAGAGTTTTAAGCAACATAAATCAAATTAGAGCTCCATGTGGGCATGTAACTTCTCTCTTTTATTGCTTAAAGTAGAACACAGACACACAACATGAAACTCAAATACAGTAGTTTTTGAACTAAAACATAAAACAAGGATATAGATCACAAATGTCTAAAGAGAAAGAACATAATGGATTAAGGAGATAAAAATAGAAAGTTACCTGATGCTTGTCTGCCCACCTGTTTCAAGAAACCAAATAATTCAATTCAATATTAAGCTGACTCAGGAAAAGCAAACAACATGAAGCAAAATGGACAGCAAGGATAGACAAAAACTCTAAATAAATTCATCAACAATCTTCAATGGCAATAACAATGATGATACTTCATCAATACATAAATGAAGATATGATAAAAGGAGTGGATAGAGTAAACAGTAGCTGCGTACCCAAATCCCAGACCTGGAACTTAATATTGTTATACTGTACAGTTTCCACATTGAATCCAATTGCTGCATAAAAAATGCAAAATATATCAAGGGAATAATCACGTATAAGCAAATAATGCAGCTGAAATAGAAGGCCAGCTAAAAACCTACTTGGAATCGTGGAGACAACTTCGCCCATTTGAAGCCGATCTGAATCACAAATTCAAAAAATTGTCAAATAAACGAGGATGGGAATGAAAAGCATAAACCCTAGGAGAGAGGTAGAGAGAATTACATAGAATGGTGGTTTTGCCGGCATTGTCGAGGCCAAGAACAAGGATTCGAGCTTCTTGGTTGCCGAAAAGAGAAGAGAACATGCGAGTGAACATGATGCCCATTTTCTGTGGCCACTGTTTGAATTTGTGATTTGAGGTTTTCAAATTCCTGCAAATTCTCTTTGCATCATTCACTTTGAATTGAATTGATTTCGAGGTAACTTGTACTTTGTTGATTTGGGAACTTTTATGAATTTGTAAATATGGCATATCCACATAACCATTTCTAATCTCTGTTGACAATGCATTGACTTTACAAAAACGTTGTCGTTCCGTTCTCTTTTCCCAAAAAAATGAAAATGATTATTTTGTTCAAATATATTAATCTTGAATCATGATAAATCATCAATATTTGGGCTTCTCCCTAAAATATTTTGTTTTTCCTACTGAAGGTCAACAATCTCTTCTGGATGTGCTGACAATACTTGAGCAATAGAATATCAAAAGCTCAACATTCATAATGCAGACCTGTTTTCTGCCTGAATTTGGAATCCATTTCATTTAACCGTAACAATGTAGTTGCAATAAGATCGGTAAGTGTAGATTTTAAAAAATTACGAATTGATCAAAATTTGGGTCTTTCTCATTCTATCACCCAGCAAATTGGTAATGTCACGAAAAGTTAGGGTTGGGCTTAATTTTATCTCAACTGCTTTCAAGGATTAAGCCTCTTACTTATTGTGAGTAGTAGACTCGATGATGATCATACGAATCATTTGTCTTATTGAATTGCAATAATTATCATATGACATTGATTCAATATGAAATTAAAATATCCATTTTGACTATAATATTTTGAATTTTAGTCCAGTCCAATCCAAAAGAGTTATAAATCTATTTTTGATTTAGTTGGCTAAAAGCATAGGAACTTCGCAATCTATGAAGCTAAAAGATGCATGCCCCTTGTGAACGACCAAACTGATTAGGCAACATGTACTTAACGTGTCAATGTTCATGGATCAAGAGAATGGATAATTAGTTATTTAACTTTCCCATTATTATATTATATACTACCATTAATTATTCATCCAAAGAATAGTACTATTTCCTCTTCTTTTTCTAAAGAAGAAGAGAAGAATCAGCTTCCTCTCGCCGCATAAATTAATAGATGCAGTTCGCGTAAACACGTAGCTTTCGATTGTCCAATTATAATACAACACGTGTCATCTCGATCTTTAACCAATGAAAATACACACGTATTGGCCACATGTGATCACATCCTTTTGATTTCAGGTGCCCTCTGTGATTCTCTACCGGCCGTTCCACTCACTCGCCGGCCGGCGATTAGGAGTATCATTTTAGTCATTTATCGAAGTGTTTTTTTAAATTGCAACCAATTAACCCAAATAAACAAATTGAAAAACAAAGTTCGAATCAGCTCAAATATAACTCTATCTATTTAATCTCAGCAAAAAAAGTTACACTTCTCGTAGGAAAAAAAAATCCAAACGCGAATCATTCCACTCTCACCCACATATTTAACTTTCTGTTTCTGAAGTTGATCCACTTGTTTGATCACAATTTTCAAATTGCTCCTTAATCTTTTCACCATTTTCTGTTTTCACCCCTCCTTTGTTTTCAATTTTATCATTTTTATCCCCACAACAACAACATCTATGCAAAACAGGTGTCGCTAAAAACGTAGGCCTTTCATCTCCGGCCATAATTACCAAAATCTTCTCCTCATAAACATTACCTTCTGATATATTATCTTCTTTCTCATTCCCATTTTCGAGATCTCCGAAGTCCCGGTTGCCTTCGCCGGCGGCGTTTAATCGGCGGGCAAGTCTCCAGTAAGAGCAAGCTAAGAGTAAAAGAGCAAAAGCAATTAAACCCAGCATCGCTGCTAAGCCCCCGAATAGGTATGGAACAGGGGAGTGCCATGGTGAGCGGGGTTGCATGGCGGCCGGAGAAGGTATTGAAGCGGCAGAAGACGGTGCTGTTACGGCGGGGAGAGTCGTAATTGGTCTCATATTGGCGTATTAGATTAGTTGAGTTGTGGATGTGTTAGAAAACAAGAGAGGAAAGTGTTTTGACATGAAAAACAAAGGGAATGAAAATATTTATAGAAGGTACATAGCACACATGCTCTATTAGTTACACATTCATTTTGAAGGTGGAGAATTATGATTTTTATATTCAATCTCTTCAAGAATATAATATTTATAAGATATCTAACATTGTATTATGATTAGAGTAGCTTGGATGTTATTAATAGTTAAATAAATTTTAGTTTTCAATATAGCGAAATGCATTCATAATAAAACATTAAAAATTTATGGTTAATATAAAAAAGATAAAATTAATTTTTTGATTGAATTCTCGAAGTCGACTTTTAAGATTGAAAATTTAAAGTATATATTTATAGAATTTTTTCGTCAAAACAATAATTTTATGTTTTGGATTACTTTAAATAAAATAATTATTTTGAGATGTTTCAAAGATGTCAAATTATCAACAACGGACTATAACAGGGAAAATAAAACCATAAGAAAGTTTTTGAGCTTAATCAATATACATTATTCTTTTATAAGAGAACGCTCGTTTTATTATAAAACTTAAATAGTTTATAGTAATTGCTTTTATTCTCACATTAAGAAAAACATAAACAAAAAAAAGTAAAAGTTTCGCGAGATTTATTTAATGAAAATTGGCATAAAGTAGAAAGTAAGATAAGTTAATATAATTTAGATAATTAATAATTTTGTGATATAATTAAAATTGTATGATAAACTTTAAAGATTAAGAAATGAGTGATGCATTTAGCCAGAGTATATACATGTAGAAAAGCTTAGTGCTTTATGAGGTTTAATATCTCATTAAGTTTTTTAATGTGTATTAGTTTTCCCAATCAACTAGCATGGTATATAATAATATGCAATGATAATAGCATGGCATTAGCAAAACTTATCTATATCAATTTTGGTCCATTTCTTATTGATACAAAAGTTGCAATTCATTACTTATCTTTATAACCTTGACACGAAATCAATCCTCTTTAACAATAAACCATTAACAATTATAAAAATCCTAGCGGCCTTTCCTTTCTTTCTCTTCTACTTTCATTAAACGAGTTTTTACTTCGAGGAAGAGGAGGAGATTTTTTTTAACATTCTTCCTTTTCTCCTAACCATTTTTTTGTGTGTTTGATATCTTATAGTTTCTTGTGTTGAATAATTTTTATCTAACATTTTATTGTGTTGAATAAACGTCATTTTCGATTGTGGATCCGTTGCTACACAATACAAATTTGATAGTTTTATCATTGGGTTAGACTCCATTTGAATCTAATCAAATATACATGTCGATCTTTCATATTAGGTACCTAGACCCATATTTTGTAAGCAAGATCGTTTCAGATCTGCGAATATGATTGATGTCATGGAGTATGCTAGAAATCTTATGGTTGTGGAATTCTGATATCGTGAAGCAGAGCTTATGAATATCTAGATTGTAGAATTGCTATTGTTTTCTATTTTTCTTTGTGCTCCTCTTGCTATTGTGGCAAATTCTTTTATATCTCTCAATATGGTGACAATTTATTTTTCTAATTTGATACGATATTTTGTTTGAGTTACAAATCAGTTAAGATGTACTCCAAATTCAGTATTAATGATATTTTTTCTTTTCCTCGATAAAAAAATTACTCTAAATATTGATATATACTAAATTTAGTTATAATCCTAACTGCTTAAAGATTTAACTCATACTATTAGACACAACATCTATAAGCCCAATGATTCTTATTAATCTTTTCAAAATGATTTGATATTTTGTGCGTCTAACTCATTATTTCTTGCTTTATTAGCAACAATATTAATTTTTTTTAATATGACTTCATTTTGGAATAAATGATATTCCAAATTCTTTTTGAAGTTGGTTTATTCCGCTTTATTGATTAGTCGCTAACCTATACTGAAGCTTTCAAATCAAGTATATATTTGCCTATCAGAGTTGTTTTCATTTCTGGTTTTATTATTTTTATTAGTTATATATATTCCTCATCTCACACTTACATCCAATAAGGTTTGAAATGCTATTTAAATTCATATATTCTTCAACTCCAATAGTTCTCTTTTCTTAAATTAATTTCTTTTAAACGCCATATGGATCATATTCTTTACTTAATTGTGCCTTTTAATCATCCTTTTCTTAATCAATTCATTAATTTGATTCACCATCCTAAGTAATACTAGTTAGATTATTAAGTTCAGTTTGACATTACTTTTCACCACTTTGCGACTAAAAAATTCACCACATCCTACTTAACGAGACATGATATGTTTAAGATAACATATTCCATAGTTAATTATACCACCAATATAATTTACTACAATAACTAAAAGAAAGTGTTTTTGGCGACCCTGTACCAATTTTGATATCTAAAGGCCATCAATAATATACAACCAAATCAAAATCTTTTTTTATTTTATTTTTCATGTACATAATCATCTCGAAATTATTTAAGAGAAGAAAATAATATCATAAAAATTGTTGCTAATTAATCATAAATATATTGAACATCGAAATAGTGGATGAAGCACTTATGTACCCACTATAAAATGCTTTTAAATTTCTCTATTTGATTAATTGGAAAACAATCACAAGATTTGGAGTTTGGAATCTTTTGTCCCCCTGAAAACACTATTTGTGCCTCTTATATTCATTATTGGATTTTTCGAAAGGAAAAAAGACACGAGGTAGCGTGACGTACAAACACAACTTAGATGATATGATACGTGACATTTAATATATTAATTATACATTGATAATCCATTTAATAACTCGTTAGTTGTGTTAAGAATGGAATCCTGATTGTCACCAATATGCTGAAAGATGGCGGATCCTAGACGAACCACTTTATCCTCGCTCCCAACATTTGCAAGATAAATAGCAACAGATCCAACTAATGAATATAAGAGATGCATATTATAAGTATATAATTCCACATTCTTGTATGCATGGATTACATAATCTTTATGAAAAAGACACATGCGAGTTGAATTGTTGTAATTTGTAAAATTGTAGATGATTCTAATTGTTAAATGGCTTATGTGCAATTGCTATCAAAGAATTTAAATGATTCTACCCTTTGGAATTTTCTTAAATTTGCCGACAATTAAGTGAGGATCCTATGCTTCCATTCTATTTCACAAATGAAATATGTTTGAAATCTTACGTCTCAAATTGAGAAATGCTCATTGATGGAACAATCACATTTGGATGATAACATAATATCACATATGAACAATGTTATTGGACCAAACCCAATAATACAACGTCCATGACATTTCTCTCCCAATTGAGTTTGAAAAGAACCAATAGTCTGAAAATGTTGTCTGGCATTAGTTTCCATACGAACAATAAGTTTTAGTCATTAGATTCTGCAATTCTGTTGCATTAAAAAATTTTTACATTTAAGTTTTAAGATTGAATAATGATATCAGGATAAGCCTATCTATACCTAAACCTACTCTTAGCTAGGTCCATTTACTACCATTATTATGACTTTCTATCTATAAAAAAGAAACCAATCTCTTTCATAAGGTAACTCAACTCCATACAAAAAGCTCTCATTTTCTCCTTCATCTTAAGAACTAACTTAAGCATCTGAGGGACTTCGCTTTATTTTGTAGGTACTCGACGGGTACCTCAACAGAGCAGAAAGGATCTCGAAGAATCCGAAAAACCTCACGAAGAATGAAGTTGATAAAGATGCTATTTGGGTATCAGAATATATCCAATTTTAAATGAGGTTTACTATTAGCGAGGAATTATAAACAAAAGATATTTTTGGCGGTTTTACTTTTGAGCGCCATGAAACACAAAAAGAAAACAGCTAATCAGATTAGTTTATGAATTGCTTATTGAAAATAGTTGGTCTTTTAATATTAATAGGTGATTAATGTGGAATTTTTATGGAAATTCATAATCATAATAGAAAGTTTCTGGTCTAATCATAAAGGAATTAAAAGTTAACGGGCCTATTGTATATTTTACCTTCTAATAAAAATAAATCGAGGAATGCTTCTCTTACAAACCTCGATTTTACAAACCTCGATTTCGCTCTGTTTTTTAGGGCTAAAAATTCCCCAATTTCTTCAGTTCTTCTCGATTTCTCTCCAACCCACTGTGATTTCAACCTTAATCACTCTTCAATCGGAGACGTTACAATCACCTGCGGTGTTGATTTGGCGGTAGACTAACAGAATGAATAATAGTAATAGTAGCAACCACGGCCAGAGTCAGCACTCAGGCGTTGGACGACACGATGATGATGCTGCTCTCACCGAATTTCTCTCTTCTCTGATGGATTACACTCCCACTGTATATCTCTCTTTTAATCTCCTCTGAACTCCTTATTATATAATTCAAATACTTTATGCTTTGGTTGAGTTTGT
>CATIWQ010354195.1:0-23053 GCA_949673415.1 Euphorbia schlechtendalii
TTAACATGAATTTTATAGAAACCATTTGCAAGATCAACTCTTGAGAACACCGAAGCTCCATGTAATCGAGCAAGCATATCATCACGCCTTGGAATAGGGAAGCTATACTTGATTGTGATCTTGTTGATAGCTCTAAAATCAATCACCATTCTCCACTTTCCATTCTTTTTGGGTACTACAAATGCCGAAACAACACATGGTGATACACTCTCCCTTATGAATCCCCTCTTCAACAACTCATCAACTTGCTTTTGTAATTCATCACTGTCCTTTGGGCTCATTCTATAGGACTGTTTGTTAGGAATTTGGGCTCCTAGAACAAAACTTATTTCGTGTTGTATACTTCTAAGAGGGGGTAAAAATGAGGGTAATGTGTTTGGAAATACTCTCTCAAACTCACTAATCAAAGATTGTACCTCATTTGGAATGGTACAGTTCTATTTGGGCTCATCTTCCACATCCATTGGGATAAAACTAGGTAGCCCCTCCTTGATCTTGCTCTTCTCATCATTGGACAATAACCTAACGACTCCAACCTCTTTCTTCTTCTTTCTCTTTTCCGGTGACATAGGCTTGAGCAATATCTTTTGCCCATTATGGAACAAAGTATAAGTGTTGGCTGTCCCTTGATGATGAACATCTTTATCATACAACCATGGTCTTCTGAGTAACAAATGACAAGCGGTCATAGGAATAACATGGCAGCTCACTTCATAAACATATTTCCCAATAGAAAAAGAAACAAGACATTTCTTAGTCACTCTTATCTCATGAGAAGAATCCAGCCAAGTCAACTTGTATGGAATGTCGATTGACTCGGTTGTAAGACCCAACTTATTCACCATCTCATTGGAAACATCATTCTTACAAGCTCCACTATCAATAACAACTTCACATAGCTTGTTATTCATCAAGCATCTAGTATGGAACAAAGATTTCCTCCTCCAATCCTCCTCACTTCTTTCTACATTCAAAACCTTCATCATAACTAAACACTCTCCATCCTCCATAGCTTTACATTCATGGATCTCTTCCTCATCAACATACAAACTCAAATCAGCCTCATTTGATTTAGCAATCAATAAATCTTCTTCAATCTCATATATTTCCCTTATGGTCATGATCTTCTTTGTGGGACATTCATAAGCAAAATGATCATAACCTTGGCATTTAAAACATTTCAAGGAATTTTTAGAGATGCTTTTGGTTAGTGTGGCAGTTTGATTAGTCTTGGTTTTGGTGGAAGTGTTTTGGGTGTTTGATGAGCTTTTTGGTGGTGGTAAGTAGGTAGTCTTTGTAGGGGTAGATTGTGAGGTGCTAGAGCTTGATTTGTAAGGTGATGAAAAGTTTGATGGCTTAGAAAAGTTTCGGGTTGAGCAGGAATGAGATAGACTGGCTTCACTTCTTAGAGCCAATTTCTTCAATTCAATCAAAGAATCATAAGGATGAAAACTCACCATGTCTTGAATATCAAGATGTAGTCCTTGGAGATAACGCCCCATGAGTAGTTCTTTGGTCTCCTCCACTTCACATTTCATCAAGAATTCATCAAATTCCATGGTATATTATTCCACGGAATTTGTTCCTTATTTGAGACTTAGCATCTTCTCAATCAGTTTTTGCTTGTAATGGGGTGGTAAGAACACCACATCCATTTCCTCCTTCATTCGGTCCCATTGGGTGATTTGAGGTCTCCCTTCTCTAGCCCTTTGCTTTTGCATATTTTCCCACCAAAGGGTAGCATACCCTTTCAATCTCATGGCAGCAAGCTTCATATTCTTTTGTTCAGAAACCTCCCTCAATTCAAAGGCTCTTTCAATGGAATAAATCCATTTGAGATAGGCATCCGCGTCAATTTTACCATGAAATTCAGGCAATTCAATTTTGTAATTGACAAACTCCTCTTGCCTTTCACCACGAAGAGGTGGAGGCATGTTCTGTTCACCTCGACACCCTCTTCCTCTCCCTCTAAACATGCCTCGGCCAAATACAATAGGCTGCTCATTTTCATTAAGTTCTTCCTCAGATTGCTCCTCCTCATCCGGGTTACGAAAATTCAATGGAGAGTTTTGAATAATCATTTCAAGAGCATCGTTCCTTGTTCTAAGCATCTCCAACTCCAACTTAATTCTTTCAAATTCAGCCGCTATATCTTATGGGTCACTCATGACATTTTTATCTTTGTTTTTGGAATTTGACATGATAAAGGTTAGGAATGAAACAACACTAGGCTCTGGTACCAAATGATGGCGTGGTGGTGTTTGGATGGCTGTTTGTAAGGGAAAAAGGGGAAGAAAAGGTAGTTTTATGACTGGTTTAGGTGATGCACAAAATTTAGGATTAAGGTGGGGTGTAAAGGATTATTTTAAGAGAAAATGATAATGTTTATGTTGATTTTAATGTGGATAAAGGGCTGGAAATCAGAATAGAAATGGTGGTTGCAAAATAAAGGGAATATAGAAAAAGATGAGTGTTTTTGGTTCACACACAAAAACCCATTAGTTTTTGGAAACTAATAAAACCCAAATGTGTTTAAACACAATATTTCACTCAAAATATTTCATGTCTCTATTCAAATTCGTTGCTCCTGTAAATAAGGAAACAACAAGGAGTTACAAGCTGAATTATAACAATTAAAGCTAAATAAAGTGCCTACTTAAAACCTATTTGAAAGTGAAACTTAAACAACAAATTTATTGGTAATAAACCATTGAAATAGCAGCCAAATTCTTCAAAAACATCCCCCTTAGTATGAGCTGGAACACTTGGGCATAAATTAACATTTAGGCATTTTTTGTTGGGATTGAAGTTTATCTTCAAATATTAAAGCTTGGAATAGCCCAAAAGGCTTCAAAAGGAGTTGGATCTTCATATTATATATGGATTCAAAGCATGCTTCTTCATAAGGATCAGAATCATAATCTTCATCATCTATGTGAGTGCAAAGGCCCATGTTAAGATTATCTTGAATCGCAAGAGTTGATGGACCTCTATCAAAACGGTTTAAAGTTCAATTATAATGTCAACATTTAAAAAAACTCGCATCGATTTCCAAGATCAAAATTTCGTGAAAACTTTGATGCACACCTATTATGGCCATATCATGTTTATCACACACTAAAATGGTCTAAAGGTCGATTTTAAGGTGAACATAGAAAAAATATCACACCTATTTCCTGGATTGAAATTTTGTGAAAATTTTGACAGATGCCCTTGCATCGATTTTCGAGATCAAAATTTTGTGAAAACTTAGACACTTGCCCTTTATGGCCATATCATGTTTATCACACTCTAAAACTGTCCAAAGGTTGACTTAAGCAAACTTGAAAAAACACGCACCGATTTCCGAGATCGAAATATCATTAAAACTTTGATGCATGCCCTTTATGGCCATATCATGTTTATCAAACTCTAAAATGGTCCAAAGGTTGATTTTAATCAAAAACTTGAAAAAACTAGCACCGATTTCTGGGATCGAAATATCGTTAAAACTTTGACACATGCCCTTTTGGCCATATCATGTTTATCACACTCTAAAACAATCCAAAGGTTGATTTTAAGCAAAAACTTGAAAAAACTCGCACCGATTTTTAGGATCGAAATTTCATGGAAACTTTGACGCATTCCTTTTATGGCCGTATCATGTTTATCACACTCTAAAATTGTCCAACGCACGATTTTAAGGTTAAGGATGAAAAAACTCGCACCAATTTCTAGGATCGAAATTTCTCGAAAACTTTGACCCATGCCCTTTATGGCCATATCATGTTTATCACACTCTAAAATGGTCCAAAGGTCGATTTTAAGCGCAAACTTGAAAAAACTCGCATTGATTTCCAGGATCCAAATATTGTGAAAACTTTGACCCATGCCCTTTATGGCCATACCAAGTTTATCAAACTCTAAAATAGTCCAAAGGTCAATTTTATGCACAAACTTGAAAAAACTCGCACCGATTTCCAGGATTGAAATTTCATGGAAACTTTGACGCATGCCTTTTATGGTCATATCATGTTTATCACACTCTAAAATTGTCCAACGTTCGATATTAAGGTTAAAGTTGAAAAAATGCGCACTGATTTCGGGGTTCGTAATTTCGTGAAAATTTTGACGCATGCCCTTTATGGCCATATCATTTTATAACACTCTAAATTGATCCAAAGGTCATTTTTAAGCACAAACTTGAAAAAACTCGCACCGATTTCCAGGATCAAAATTTCGTGAAAACTTTGACACATGCCCGTTTTGGCCATATCATGTTTATCGAACTCGAAAACAATCAAAAGGTCAATTTTATATACAAACTTGAAAAAATTTGCACTTATTTTTTATTCGAAATTTCATGAAAACTTTAACGCATGCCATTTATGGTCATATCATTTTTATCGCACTCTAAAATGGTCCAAAGGTCGATTTTAAGGTTAACTTTGAAAAAACTCGCATCAAATTCCGGAATCGAAATTTTTTGAAAACTTTGACGCATGCTTTTTATGGCCATACAATCTTTATCACACTCTAAAACAGTCCTAAGGTCGATTTTGAGTAAAAACTTGAAAAAACTCGCACCGATTTCCGAGATCAAAATTTCGTGAAAAATTTGATGTATGCCTTTTATGGCCATATCATTATTACACACTCTAAAACTGTCCAAAGATCAATTTTAAGAACAAACTTAGAAAGACTCGCACCGATTTCTGGTATTGAAATTTTGTGAAAACTTTGATGCATGCCTTTTATGGCTGTATCATTTTTATCACTCTTAAACGGTCCAAAGGTAGATTTTAAGCACAAACTTGAAAAAACACGCAACGATTTCCAGGATCGAAATTTCATGGAAACTTTGAAGCATGCCTTTTATAGCCATATCATGTTTATCACACTCTAAATTGTCCAATGGTCGATTTTATGGTTAAAGATGAAAAAACTCGCACCAATTTCCGGGATCGAAATTTCTTGAAAACTTTAACTTATGGCCTTTATAGCCATATGATGTTTATCACACTCTAAAATGGTCTAAAGGTCGATTTTAAACACAAACTTGAAAAAACTCGCATCGATTTCCGGGATCCAAATATCGTGAAAACTTTGACGCATGCCCTTTACGGACATATCAAGTTTATCAAACATTAAAATGGTCCAAAGGTCGATTTTACGCACAAACTTGAAAGAACTCGCACAGATTTCCAGGATCGAAATTTCATGGAAACTTCGACGCATGCCTTCTATGGCCATATCATGTTTATCACACTCTAAAATTATCCAACGGTCAATTTTAAGGTTAAAGTTGAAAAAACGCGCATCGATTTCAAGGTTCAAAATTTAGTGAAAACTTTGACGCATGCCCTTTATGGTTATATCATGTTTATAGCACTCTAAATTTGTCTAAAGGTCGATTTTAAGCACAAACTTGAAAAAACTTGCACCGATTTCCAAGATCAAAATTGCGTGGACACTTTGACGCATGCATTTATGGCCATATCATTATTGTCACTCTCTAAAACGGTCTACAGGTCAATATTAAGCACAAACTTGAAAAAACTCGCACCGATTTCCAAGATCAAAATTTCATGAAAACTTTGACGCATGCCCTTTTTGGCCATATCATGTTTATCAAACTCTAAAATAGTCAAAAGGTCAATTTTAAACGCAAACTTGAACAAACTCGCACCGATTTTCCAGTTCAAAATTTCTTGAAAACTTTAACGCATGCCTTTTATAGCCATATCATTTTTATCGCACTCTAAAATGGACCAAAGGTCGATTTTGAGGTCAACTTTGAGAAAACTCGCATCGAATTCCAGAATAGAAATTTCGTGAAAACTTTGATGCATGCATTTTATGGCCATACAATCTTTATCACACTCTAAAATGGTGCTAAGGTCGATTTTGAGTACAAACTTGAAAAAACTCACACCGATTTCCGAGATTAAACTTTCGTGAAAACTTTGATGCATGCATTTTATGGCCATATCTTTATTATCACACTCTAAAACGGTCCAAAGATAGATTTTAAGAACAAACTTGAAAAGACTCTCACCGATTTCTAGGATCGAAATTTCGTGAAAACTTTGACGCATGCCTTTTATGGCTATATCATTTTTATCACACTCTAAAACTTTCCAAAGGTTTATTTTATGCGTAAACTTGAAAAAACTCCCACTGATTTTCGGGATCGAAATTTCATGGAAACTTTGACTCATGCCTTTATGGCCATATCATGTTTATAACACTCTAAAACTGTCCGAAGGTCGATTTTAAGCAGAAACTTGAAAAAACTTGCACAGATATCCGGAAAGAAATTTCATGTAAACTTTGACGCATGCATTTTATGTCCATATCATGTTTAACACACTCTAAAATTCTTCATCGGTCAATTTTAAGGTCAACGTTGGAAAAAAATCGCATTGATTTCCGGGATCGAAATTTTGTTAAAAATTTGATGCATGCCTTTCATTTCCATATCATGATTATCACACTTTAAGACGGTCCAAAGGTCGATTGTAAGCACAAACTTGAAAAAAACTCGCACCGATTTTGGGGATCAAAATTTCGTGAAAATTTTGACACATGCTTTTTATTGCCATATCATGTTTATATCACACTCTTAAATGGTCCAAATGACATTTTAGCCACAAACTTTAAAAAACTCCACTGAATTCTAGGATTGAAATTTCGTGAAAACTTTGACGCATGCCCTTTATGGCCATATCATGTTTATCGCACTCTAAAACCGTCTTAAGGTCGATTTTAAGCACAAACTTTAAAAAAACTTACATTGATTTACGGGATTGAAATATCTTGGAAACTTTGATGCATGCCTTTTATGCCGATATCATGTTTATCACTCTCTAAAATGCTCTTACGGTAGATTTTAAGGTCAACGTTGAAATAAATCGAACTGATTTCTAGGATCGAAATTTTATGAAAACGTTGATCCATGTCTTTTATGGCTATATCATTATTATTACACTCTAAGATGGTCCAAATGTCGATTTTAAGCACAAACTTGAAAAAAAAACTCGTACCGTGATCGAAATTTTGTGAAAAATTTGACAAATGCTTTTAAAGCCATATAATGTATATCAAACTCTAAAACGGTCCAAATGACATTTTAAGCACAAACTTCAGAGAACTCGCACCGATTTCAAGGATCGAAATTTCATGAAAACTTTGATGAATGCCCTTTATGGCCCATAAAAGGCATGCTTCAAAGTTTTCTAGAAATTTCGATCACGGAAATCGGTTTGAATTTTTTCAAGTTTTATGCCTAAAATTGTCCTTTTGACCGTCTTAGAGTGTGATAAACACGATTTGACCATAAAAGCCATGCGTTAAAATTTTCAAGAAATTTCGATCCTAGAAATCGGTGAAAAATTTTCAACGTTGACCTTAAAATTTATAATTGGACCATTTTAGAGTATTATAAACATGATATAACCAAAAAAGACATGCGTCAAAGTTTTTATGAAATTTTGATCATGAAAATCAGTGCAAATGTTTTCAATTTTTGGCTTAAATTCGACCATTGGACCGTTTTAGAGTTTGATAAACATGATATGACCATAAAAGCCATGCATCAAAGTTTTCACGAAATTTTTATCCCAGAAGTCGATGAGAGTTTTTTTCAACGTTGACCTTAAAACCGAAAATTGGACCGTTTTAGAGTTATAAACATGATTTGACCATAAAAGCCATGCGTCAAAGTTTTCACGAAATTACGATCCTAGAAATCGGTGCAAGTTTTATCAACGTTGACCTTTAAATTGACCTCTGTACCATTTCAGAGTATTATAAACTATGACGTGACCATAAAAGGCATGCATTAGAGTTTTCATGAAGTTTTGATCCCGGAAATCGGTGCGAGTTTGTTCATGTTTTTGCTTTAAATCGACCTTTGGACTGTTTTAGAGTGAAATAAAGATGATATGACAATAAAAGCCATGCGTCAAAGTTTTCACGAAATTTCGATCCAAGAAATCGATGCGAGTTTTTCAAGTTTTTGCTAAAAATGGACCTTTGGACCATTTTAGATAGTGATAAACAAGATATGACCATATAACGCATGTGTCAAAGTTTTCACGAAATTTTAAGTGCGGAAATCGATGTGACTTTTTCAAGTGTTGGCTTAAAATCGACCTTTGGACTGTTTTAGAGTGTGATAAACATGATATGACCATAAAAGCCATTCGTCAAATTTTCACGAAATTTCGATCCTAGAAGTAGATGAGAGTTTTTTGAACGTTGACCTTAAAATCGCCAATTAGACCATTTTAGAGTGTGGTAAACATGATATGACCATAAAAGGCCTGTGTCAAAGTTTTCACAAAATTTCGATCGTGGAAATCAGTGTGAGTTTATTCATTTTTTGCTTAAAATCAACCTTTTTAATGTTTTAGAGTGTGATAAACATGATATGACCATAAAAGGCATGCATAAAAGTTTACACGAGATTTCCATCGTGGAAATCAGTGCTAGATTTTTCATGTTTTGGCCTAAAATCGACCTTTGGACCGTTTTAGAGTGTGATAAACATAATATGACCATAAAAGGCATCCATCAAAGTTTTCAAGAAATTTTGATCATGGAAACCTGTGCGAGTTTTTTCAAGTTTGTGCTTAAAATCAACCTTTAGACCTCTTTAGAGTGTGATAACATGATATGACAATAAAAGCTATGCTTCAATGTTTTAACTAAATTTCAATCCCGGAAATCGGTGCAAGTTATTTCATGTTTGTGCATAAAATCGACCAATGACTATTTTGGAGTGTGATAAACATGATATGACCATAAAAACCATGCATCAAAGTTTTCAGGAAATTTCGACCATTAGAGCATT
Organism: Euphorbia schlechtendalii; assembly: GCA_949673415.1. NCBI lineage: Eukaryota > Viridiplantae > Streptophyta > Magnoliopsida > Malpighiales > Euphorbiaceae > Euphorbia > Euphorbia schlechtendalii. The sequence goes on from CATIWQ010354195.1 coordinate 8,837, forward strand.
TTAGTGTGTGATAAACAAGATATAACCATAAAAGGTACGCGTCATAGTTTTCACGACATTTTGATTACGGAAATCATTGAAAGTTTTTTCAAGTTTTTGCTTAAAATCGACCTTTGGACAGTTTTAGAATATGATGAAGATGATATTACAATAAAAGGCATGCATCGAAGTTTTCACGAAATTTCGATCATAGAAATCGGTGAAAGTTTTTTCAAGTTTATGCTTGAAATCGACCTTTGGACTATTTTAGAGTGTAATAAACATGATATCGCAATAAAAGCCATGTATCAAAGTTTTCACGACATTTCGATCATTGAAATCGCTAAGAATTTGTTCATGTTTTCCCTTAAAAGCAAGCTTTGGACTATTTTAGAGTGTAATAAACTTGTTATGACAATATAGGCATGCGTCAAAGTTTTTACAAAATTTCGATCCCCAAAATCGGTGCAAGTTTTTCAAGTTTGTGCTTAAAATGGACCTTTGGACCATTTTATTGTGTGATAAACATGATATGACCTTAAAAGCAATGCGTAAAAGTTTTCACAAAATTTCGATCCCAGCAATTGGTGCGAGTTTTTGCAAGTTTCTGCTTAAAATCGACATTTATACCATTCTAGAGTGAGATAAACATGATTTCCGACATTTGATCCCGGAAATCAACGCAAGTTTTTTCAAGATTGTGCTTAAAATTGACCTTTGGACCGTTTTAGAGTTTGATAAACATGATATGATAAAAAAGCTACGCGTCAAAGTTTTCAAAAAATTTCAATTCCGGAAATCAGTGCTAGTTGTTTCATGTTTTTGCTTAAAAACGACCTTTGGACTTTTTTAGAATGTAATAAACATGCTATGACCATAGAAGGCAAGCTTCAAAGTTTCGATCCCCAAAATCGATGCAAGTTTTTCAATTTTGTACTTAAAACCTTTGGACCATTTCAGAGTGTGGTAAACATGAAACGACCATAAAAGGCATGCGTCAAAGTTTTCACAAAATTTCAATCCCGGGAATAGGTGTGAGGTTTTTAAAGGTTTGGCTTAAAATCAATCTTTGGACTATTTTAGAGTGTGATAAACATGATATGACCATAAAAGTCATGCATTAAAGTTTTCATGAAATTTCGACCCCAGAAATCGGTGAGAGTTTTTTCAAGTTGACCTTAAAACAGATAATTGGACCATTTTAGAGTGTGATAAACATGATATGACCATAAAAGGCATGCATCAAAGTTTTCAAGAAATTTCGATTACGGAAATTGGTGCAAGTTTTTTCAATTTTCTGCTTAAAATAGACCTTTGGACCGTTTTAAAGTGTAATAAATATGGTATGACCATAAAAGACATGCGTCAAAGTTTTCACGAAATTTAGATCCTAGAAGTCGGTTGGTGTTTATTAAACGTTGACCTTAAAATCAACCATTGGACAATTTTAGAGTGTGATAAACATAATATGAACATAAAAGGCTTGCGTCATAGTTTTCACTAAATTTCGATAGTGGAAATCGGTGCGAGTTTTTTCATGTTTTTGCTTAAAATTGACCTTTTGAAAGTTTTAGAGTGTCATAAACATGATATGACCATAAAAGGCATGCATCAATGTTTTTCACGAAATTTCGGTCATGGAAATCCATGCGAGATTTTTCAGTTTTGGCTTAATCGACATTTGGACCGTTTGGCTTAAATTTCTATCCCAAAAGTAGGTGGGAGTTTTTTAAACGTTGACCTTAAAATCAACCATTGGACATTTTTAGAGTGTGATAAACATGATATGAACATAAAAGGCATGCGTCATAGTTTTCACTAAATTTCGATCGTGGAAATCGGTGCGAGTTTTTTCATGTTTTTGCTTAAAATCGACCTTTTGATCGTTTTAGAGTGTGATAAACATGATATGACCATAAAAGGTATGCATCAAAGTTTTTCACAGAATTTCGATCGGGGATATCCGTGCTAGATTTTTCAAGTTTTGGCTTAAAATCGACATTTGGACTATTTTAGACTGTGATAAACATGAATGACCATAAAAGCCATGCGTCAATGTTTTCAACAAATTTCGACCCTAGAAATCGGTGAGAGTTTTTACAACGTTGACCTTAAAATCGATAATTGGACTGTTTTAGAGTGTAATAAACATGATATGACCATAAAAGGCATCTGTCAAAGTTTTCATGAAATTTCAATTACGGAAATCGATGCAAGTTTTTTCAATTATTGGCTTAAAATTGACCTTTGGACCGTTTTAGAGTGTAATAAACGTTACATGATCATAAAAGACATGCGTCTTCACGAAATTTTGATCCTAGAAATCGGTGCGAGTTTTTTCAGCGTTAACCTTGAAATCGACCAATGGACTCTTTTGGAGTGTGATAAACATGATATGAAGATAAAAGGCATGCGTCAAATTTTCACTAAATTTCGATCACCGAAATCAGTGGGAGATTTTCCATGTTGTTTCTGAAAATTGACCTTTTGTGTGACCATAAAAGCATGCATCAAAGTTTTTCATGAAATTTCAATTACGGAAATCGGTGCGAGATTTTTTATGATTTGACTTAAAATCGACCTTTAGACCATTTTAGAGTGTGATAAACATGATATGACCATAAAAGGCTTGCATCAATGTTTTCACGAAATTTCGATCCCAGAAATCGGTGCGAATTTTTTCAAGTTTGTGCTTAAAATTAACTTTTGGACTGTTTTAGAGTGTGATAAACATGACATGACAATAAAGGCTATGCGTTAAAGTTTTCATGAAATTTCGATCCCGGAAATCGTTGCAAGTTTTTTCATGTTTGTGCATAAAATCGACATTTGAATGTTTTAGAGTGTGATAAACAGGATATGACTTTAAAAGGTATGAGTCAAAGTTTTCATGAAATTCCGATCTCGAAAATCGGTGCGTGTTTTTTCAAGTTTGTGCTTAAAATCGACCTTTGGTCCATTTTTGAGTGTGATAAACAAGATATTACCATAAAAGCCATGAGTCAAAGTTTTCATGAAATTCTATCTTGGAAATCGGTGCGAATTTTTTCAAGTTTGTGATTGAATTTGACCTTTATACCATTTTAGAGTGTGATAAACATGATATGACCGTAAAAGGCATGCATCAAAGTTTTCATGAAATTAGATCTAGGAAATCGATGTGAGTTTTTTCAAGTTTGTGTTTAAAAATTACTTTCGGACCATTTTAGAGTGTGATAAACATGATATGACCATAAAAGGCATGCGTCAAAGTTTCCATGAAATTTCAATCTCGGAAATCCGTGCGCGTTTTTTCAAGTTTGTGCTTAAAATCGACTTTTGGACCATTTTTAGAGTGTGATAAATATGATATTACATTAAAAGCCATGCATCAAAGTTTTCACGTAATTTCGATCCCGGAAATCGATGCTAGTTTTTTCAACGTTGACTTAAAATCGACCTTTGGATAGTTTTAGAGTGTGATAAACATGATTTGTCCATAAAAGGCATTTGTCAATGTTTTCATGAAATTTTGATCTACGAAATCGGTGCGAGTTTTTCAAATTTGTGATTAAAATATACCTTTGGAACATTTTAGAGTGTGATAAAAGTGATATGACCAAAAAAGGCATGCGTCAAAGTTTTTATGAAATTTTGATCCCTGAAATCAGTGCGAGTTTTTTCAAGTGTATGCTTAAAATCTACCTTTGGGCTATTTTAGAGTATGATAAACATGATATGACCATAAATGTGATGTGTCAAAGTTTTCACGAAATATCGATCCTAGAAATCAATGCAAGTTTTTTCAACGTTGACCTTAAAATAGATCTTTGGATAGTTTTAGAGTGTGATAAACATGATAAGTTCATAAAAGGCATTTGTCGAAGTTTTCATGAAATTTCGATCCCGGAAATAGGCGTAAGTTTTTTCAAATTTTATGCTTAAAATTGACCTTTGGGCTATTTTAGAGTGTGATAAACATGATATGACCATAAAACCCAAGCATCAAAGTTTGCACGAAATTTCGAACCCAGAAATCTGTGCTTAATTTTTCAACATTGACCTTAAAATCGACCTTTGGAAAGTTTTAGAGTGTGATAAACATGATATGACCACAAAAGGCATGCGTCAAAGTTTTCATGTCATTTAGATCCCGGAAATCGGTTCGTGTCTTTCAAGTTTGTGTTTAAAATCGACCTTTGGGCAATTTTAGAGTATGATATACATGATATGACCATAATAGTCATGCTTCAAAGTTTTCATGAAATTTCAAACATGGAAAACTGTGCATATTTTAGAGTGTGATAAACATAATACTACAATAAAAGCCATGCATCAATGTTTTCACGAAATTTCTATACCGGAGATCGGTGCGAGTTTATCTACGTTGACCTTAAAATCAATCTTTGACTTGTTTTAGAGTGTGATAAACATGCTATGACCATGAAAGGCAGGCGTTACTGTTTTAATGAAATTTTGTTCGGAAATCGATGCGAGTTTTTTCAAGTTTGTGCTTAAAATCAACCATTGGGCTATTTTAGAGTGCGATAAACATGATATGACCATAAAAGCCACGCCTTAAAGCTTTGACAAAATTTCGATCTAGGAAATTGGTACTGGTATTTTCAACGTTGACCTTAAAATCGATCTTTGGACAGTTTTAGAGTGTAATAAACATGATATGACCGTAAAAAGCATGCGTCAAAGTTTTCATGAAATTTCGATACTGGAAATCGGTGCGAATTTTTTCAACTTTGACCTCAAAATCAACCTTTGGATAGTTTTAGAGGGTGATAAACATTATATGACCATAAAAGGCATGCTTCAAAGATTTCATGAAATTTCGATCCCGAAAATCGGTGCGTGTTTTTTCAAGTTTGTGCTTAATATTAACCTTTAGACAATTTTAGAATGTGATAAACATGATATGACCAAAAAAGGCATGCGTCAAAGTTTTTTATGAAATTTCGATCCCGAAAATCGTTGCGTGTTTTTCATGTTTGTGATTAAAATCGACCTTTGGACCGTATTAGAGTGTGATAAACATGATATTACCATAAAAGCCATGCGTCAAAGTTTTCACGAAATTACGATCCATGAAATCGGTGCGAATTTTTTCAACTTTTACCTCAAAATCGACCTTTAGATAGTTTGAGAGGGTGATAAACATTATATGACCATAAAAGGCATGCTTCAAAGTTTTCATGAAATTTCGATCCCAAAACTCGGTGCGTGTTTTTTCAAGTTTGTGCTTAATATTGACCTTTAGACAATTTTAGAGTGTGATAAACATGATATGACCAAAAAAGGCATGCGTCAAAGTTTTTTATGAAATTTTGATCCCGGAAATCGTTGCGTGTTTTTCAAGTTTTGTAATTAAAATCGACCTTTGGACCATATTAGAGTGTGATAAACATGATATTACCATAAAAGCCATGCGTCAAAGTTTTCACAAAATTACGATCTCGGAAATCGTTGCGAATTTTTTCAACGTTGACGTCAAAATCCACCTTTGGATAGTTTTAGAGTGTGATAAACATGATATGACCATAAAAGGATTGTGTCAAAGTTTTCATGAAATTTCAAACTCGGAAATTGGTGCGTGTTTTTTCAAGTTTGTGCTTAATATTTACCTTTAGACAATTTTAGAGTGTGATAAACATAATATGAACATAAAAGGCATGCGTCAAAGTTTTCATTAAATTTCGATCCTAGAAATCGGTGCGAGTTTTTCAAATTTGTGTTTAAAACTAAACTTTGGACCATTTTAAAGTGTGATAAACATGATATTACCATAAAAACCATGCATCAAAGTTTTTACGAAATTTCGATCCCGGAAATCTGTGTAAGTTTTTTCAACGTTGACTTAAAATCAACCTTTGGATGATTTTAGAGTGTAATATACATTATATGACCATAAAAGGTATGCATGAAAGTTTTCATGAAATTTCGATCCCGGAAATCGATGTGAGTTTTTTCAAGTTTGAGTTTAAAAATTACTTTTAGACCAGTTTAGAGTGTGATAAACATGATATGACCATAAAAGACATGTGTCTAAGTTTTCCTGAAATTTCGATCCCGAAAATCGGTGCAAGTTTTTTCAAGTTTGTTCTTAAAATAGACCTTTGGTCTGTTTTAAAGTATGATAAACATGATATGACCATAAATGTCATGCGTCAAAGTTTTCACGAAATTTCGATCCCAGAAATCAATCCGAGTTTTTTCAACATTGACCTTAAAATCGACCTTTGGACAGTTTAGAGTATAATAAACATAATAAGGTTGTAAAAGGCATGCGTCAAAGTTTTCATGAAATTTCGATCTGGGAAATCGGTGTTAGTTTTTTCAAATTTGTACTTAATATCAACCTTTGGGCTATTTTGGAGTGTGATAAATATGATATGATAATAAAAGCCATGCCTCAAAGTTTCACGAAATTTCGATCTCGGAAATCGCTGCTAGTTTTTTAAACATTGACCTTAAAATCGACTTTTGGACAGTTTTAGAGAGTGATAAACATGATAAGAGCATAAAAGGCATGTGTCGAAGTTTTTGTGAATTTCGATCCTAGAAATGGATGCGAGTTTTTCAAGTTGGTGCTTAAAATCGACCTTTGGGTTAAGTGTCCAAGTTTTCAAGAACGTTCGATCCCGGAAATCGGTGCTAATTTTTTCAACGTTGACCTTAAAATTGACCTTTGGACAGTTTTAGAGTGTGACAAACAGGATAATACCATAAAAGCCATGAGTTAGGTTTTCTTGAAATTTCAATCCCGGAAATCAGTGCAAGTTTTTTCAAGTTTGTGCTTAAAATCGAATTTTAGGCTGTTTTAGAGTGTTATAAATATAATATGACCATAAAAGCCATGCGTCAAAGTTTTCATGAAGTTTCGAACCCGGAAATCGATGCAGTTTTATAAAAGTTGACCTTAAAATCTACATTTGGACCATTTTAGATTGTGATAAACATGATATGACCATAAAAGGCATGCATCAAAGATTTCATGAAATTTCGATCCCTGAAATCGATGCGTGTTTTTTCAAGTTTGTACTTAAAATCGACCTTTGGATCATTATTTTAGAGTGTGATAAACATGATATTACCATAAAAGCCATGCATCAAAGTTTTCACGAAATTTTGATCCAGGAAATCGATGCTAGTTTTTTCAAAATTGACCTGAAAATCGACCTTTGGACAGTTTTAAAGTGTGATAAACATGATATGACCATAAAAGGCATGCGTCAAAGTGTTCATGAAATTTCAATCTCGGAAAATGGTGCGTCTTTTTTAAAGTTTGATCTCAAAATTGACCTTTAGTCCATTTTAGTGTGTGATAAACATGATATGACCATAAAAGGCATGCGTCATAGTTTTCATGAAATTTATATCCTAGAAATCGGTGTGAGTTTATTTCAAGTTTGTGAATAAAATTGACCTTTAGACCATTTTAGAGTGTGATAAACATGATATGACCATAAAAGGCATGCGTCAAAGTTTTCATCAAATTTGATCCAGGAAATCAGTGAGAGTTTTTTCAAGATTGTGTTTAAAAATTACTTTTGGACCATTTTAGAGTGTGATAACATGATATGACCATAAAAGGCATGCATCAAAGTTTTGATGAAATTCGATCCAAGAATTCGGTGCGAGATTTTCAAGTTTGCTTAAATTGACCTTTAGACCATTTCAGAGTGTAATAAATATGATATGACCATAAAAGGCATGCATCAAATTTTTCATGAAATTTCAATCTTGTAAATCGGTGCGAGTTTTTTCAAGTTTGTGATTAAAATTGACCTTTTAGACCATTTTAGACTGTGAAAAACAAGATATGACCATAAAAGGCATGCGTTAAAGAGTTTACTTGAAAATTCGATCTTGGAAATCTTTGCGAGTTTTTCAAGTTTATTCTTAAAATCAACCTTTGGGATATTTTAGAGTGTGATAAACATGATATGAGCATAAAAGCCATGCGTCAAAGTTTTTACAAAATTTCGATCTAAGAAATCAGGGTGATTTTTATCAACGTTGACCTTAAAATCGAACTTTTGAATGTTTTAGAGCTTGATAAACATGATAAGACCAAAAAACACATGCATCAAAGTATTCATGAAATTTCGATCCCGGAATTTGAAGCCAGTTTTTTCAAGTTTGTGCTTAAAATCGACATTTGAGCTATTTTAGAGTGTGATAAACATGATATGATCATGAAAGTCATGCGTCATAGTTTTCACAAAATATCGATGGCTGAAATCGAATCGAGTTTTTTGACGTTGACCTCAAAATCGACCTTTGGAATGTTTTAGAGCGTGATAAATATGATAAGACAATAAAAGGCATGTGTCAAAGTTTTCATGAAATTTCGATTCCGGATATCGGTGCGAGTTTCTCAATTTTGTGCTTAAAATTGACCTTTGGAACATTTTACAGTGTGATAAACATGATATGACCGTAATAGGTTTGCGTCAATGTTTTCAAGACATTTCGATCAAAGAAACGGTGCGAGTTTTTTCAATGTTGACCTTAAAATCGACCTTTGGACAGTTTTAGAGAGTGATAAACATGATATGACCATAAAAGGCAGTCATTACAGTTTTCATGATATTTCGATCCTAGAAATCGATGCTAGTTTTTTCAAGTTTGTGCTTAAAATCGACCTTTGGGATGTTTTAGAGTGTGATAAACATGATATGACCATAAAAGGCATGTGTCAAAGTATTCATGAAATATCGATCCCGGAAAGAGGTGCGAGTTTTTTCAAGTTTGAGCTTAAAATTGACCTTTGGGCTGTTTTAGAATGTGATAAACATGATATGACCGTAAAAGCCATGCGTCAAAGTTTTCACGAAATTTTGATCCTGGAAATCGGTGTGAGTATTATCAACGTTGACCTTAATATTGACCTTTGCACTATTTTAGAGTTTAATAAACATGATATGACTATAAAAGGCAGGCATTACAGTTTTCATGAAATTTCGATCCCGAAAATCAGTACGAGTTTTATCAACTTTGACATTAAAATCAAACTTTGGACTGTTTTAGAGTTTGATAAACATGATATGACCATTAAAGTCAAGCGTTACAATTTTCATCATATTTCGATCCCAGAAATCGGTGCGAGTTTTTTCAAGTTTGTGCTTAAAATTAACCTTTTGGCTGTATTAGAGTCATGAAGTTTCGATTCTGGAAATCGGTGCGAGTTTTTTCAAGTTTGTTCTTAAAATCGACCTTTGTACTGTTTTAGAGTGTGATAAACATGTATTACCATAAAAGTCATGCGTCAATATTTTCCCGAAACTTCGATACCGCAAATCGGTGTGAGTTTTATCAATGTAGACCTTAAAATCGACATTTGGATTGTTTTAGAGAATGATAAACATGATATGACAATGAAAGGCAAGCGTTAAAGTTTTCATGAAATTTCAATCCCGGAAATCAGTGCGAGTTTTTTCAAGTTTGGGCTTTTTTAGAGTGTGATAAACATAATATGACAATAAAAGCCACGCATTAAAGTTTTCATAAAATTTCGACCCCGGAAATCGGTGCGAGTATTTTCAACGTTGATCTTAAAATTGATCTTTGGATAGTTTTAGAGTGTGATAAAAATGATATGACCATAAAAGCCATGCGTTAAAGTTTTCACGAAATTTCGATCTCGGAAATCGGTGTGAGTTTTTTCAACGTTGACCTTAAAATCGACCTTTGGACAGTTTTAGAGTGTGATAATGATAAGACCATAAAAGGCATGCGTCAAAGTTTTCATGAAATTTCGATCTCGGAAATCGGTGCGAGTTTTTTCCTATTTAGAGTGTGATAAACATGATATGACCATAATAGTCATGCGTCGAAGTTTTCACGAAATTTTGATATCGGTGCGAGTTTTAGAGTGTGATAAACATGATATATTACCATAAAAGCCATGAGTCAATGTTTTCACGAAATTTCTATACCGGAAATCAGTTTGAGTTTTGTCAACGTTGTGCTTAAAATTGACATTTAGGCTGTTTTAGAGTGTGATAAACATAATATGACCATAAAAGCCATGCGTTAAAGTTTTCACAAAATTTCAATCCCAGAAATCGGTGCCAGTTTTTTCAACGTTGACCTTAAAATTGATCTTTGGACAGTTTTAGAGTGTGATACACATGATATGACTATAAAAGGTAAGCGTCAGAGTTTTTATGAAGTTTCGATCCTGGAAATCGGTGCTAGTTTTTTCAAGTTTGTGCTTAAAATCGACCTTGGGACCGTTTTAGAGTGTTATAAGCATGATATTACCATAAAAGCCATGCATCAAAGTTTTCACGAAATTTCGATACCGGAAATCGGAGTGCTAGTTTTTTCAACGTTGACCTTAAAATCGACTTTTGGACAGTTTTAGAGTGTGATAAACATGATATGACCATAAAAGGATTGCGTCAAAGTTTTCATGAAATTTCAAACCTAGAAATCGGTGCGTGTTTTTTCAAGTTTGTGCTTAATATTTACCTTTAGACAATTTTAGAGCGTGATAAACATAATATGACCATAAAAGGCATGCGTCAAAGTTTTCATTAATCTTTTATTCTAGAAATCGGTGCGAGTCTTTCAAATTTGTGTTTAAAATTAACCTTTGGACCATTTTAGAGTGTGATAAACATGATATTACCATAAAAGGTATGCGTTAAAATTTTCATGAAATTTCGATCCCGGAAATCGGTGCGATTTTTCAAGTTTGTGCTTAATATTGACTTTCGGGCTATTTTAGAGTATGATAAACATGATATGATCATGAAGGTCATGCGTCAAAGTTTTCACGAAATTTCGATCCCGGAAATCAGTGGGAGTTTTTTCAACGTTGACCTTAAAATCGACCTTTGAACAGTTATAGAGTGTGATAAACATGATAAGACCAAAAAAGGCATGCGTCGAAGATTTCATGAAATTTCGATCTAAGAAATCGGTGCGAGTTTTTTCAAATTTGTGCTTAAAATCAACCTTTGGGCTGTTTTAGAATGTGATAAACATGATATGACCATGAAAGCCAGTCGTCAAAGATTTTACAAAATTTTGATCCTAGAAATCGGTGCTAGTTTTGTCAACGTTGACCTTAAAATCTACCTTTGAACAGTTTTAGAGTGTGATAAACATGATAAAGTTTTCATGAAATTTCGATCCCAGAAATCGGTGCTTCTTTTTTCAAGTTTGTGCTTAAAACTTGATCTTTGGACCATTTTAGAGTGTGATAAACATGATATTACCATAAAATCCATGCGTCAAAGTTTTCATGAAATTTCAATCCTGGAAATCGGTGCGTGTTTTTTCAACGTTGACCTTATAATCTATCTTTGGACAGTTTCAGAGTGTGATAAACATGATATGATCATATAAGGCATGCGTCAAAGTTTTCATGAAATTTCAAACCCTGAAATCAGTGCGAGTTTTTCAATTTTGTGCTTAAATTTGACCTTTGGACCATTTTAGAGTGTGATAAATATAATTAGATTATAAATGGTATGCGTCCAAGTTTTTACGAAATTTCGATCCCTGAAACGGTGTGAGTTTTTTCAACGTTAACCTTAAAATTGATCTTCGAACAGTTTTAGAGTGTGATAAACATGTTATGACCTTAAAAGGCATGCGCCAAAGTTTTTATGAAATTTCGATCTCGGAAATCGGTGAGAGTTTTTTCAAGTTTGTGCTTAAAATCGATCTTTCAACCGTTTTAGAGTGTGATAAACATCAAATTACCATAAAAGCCATGGGTCAAAGTTTTCACGAAATTTCGATCCCGAAAATTGGTGCGAGTTTTTTCAAAGTTAACCTTAAAACGACCTCTTGACTGTTTTAGAGTGTGATAAACATGATATGACCATAAAAGGCCCGGAAATCGATGCTAGTTTTTTCAAGTTCGTGCTTAAAATCGACCTTTGGGCTGTTTTAGAGTGTGATAAACATGATATGACCATAAAAGCCATGCGTCAAAGTTTTCACGAAATTTCGATCCTAGAAATCGGTGCTAGATTTTTCAACGTTGGGCTTAAAATTGATCTTTGGACAGTTTTAGAGAGTGATAAACATGATATGACCATAAAAGGCATGCATCAAAGTTTTTATGAAATTTTGATTCCGGAAATCGATGTGAGTTTTTTCAAGTTTGTTCTTAAAATTGACCTTTGGACCGTTTTAGAGTGTGATAAACATGATATTACCATAAAAGCCATGCGTCAAAGTTTTCACGAAATTTCGATCTCGGAAATCGATGTGAGTTTTTCCAACGTTGACCTTAAAATCGACCTTTGGACAGTTTTAGAGTATGATAAACATGATGATATGACCATAAAAGGCATGTGTTATAGTTTTCAATTCGATCCCGGAAATAGGTGCTTGTTTTTTCAAGTTTGTGCTTAATATTGACCTTTAGACAATTTTAGAGTATGATAAACATGATATGACCATAAAAGGCATGCGTCAAAGTTTTCATTAAATTTCGATCCTGGAAATCGGTGCGAGTTTTTCAAATTTGTGCTTAAAATTGACCTTTGGACCATTTTAGAGTGTGATAAACATGATAGACCATAAAATGCATCCTTCAAAGTTTTCATGAAATTTCAATCCCAGAAATCGGTGTGAGTTTTTTCAAGTTTGTGCTTAAAATGGACCTTCAGGCTGTTTATGATAAACATGATATGACCATAAAGGTCATGTGTCATAGTTTTCACGAAATTTTGATCCCAGAAATCAATGCGAGTTTTTCAACGTGACCTTAAAATCGACCTTTGGACAGTTTTAGAGTGTGATAAGCATGACAAAACCATAAAAGGCATGAGTCGAAGATTTCATGAAATTTCTATCACAGAAATCGATGCGAGCTTTTTCAAATTTGTGCTTAAAATCGACCTTTGGGTTATTTTAGAGTGTGATAAACATGATATGACCATAAAAACCATGCGTCAAAGATTTCACGAAATTTCGATCCCCTGAAATCGATGCTAGTTTTTTCAACGTTGACCTTAAAATCGACTTTTGGATAGTTTTAGAGTGATAAACATGATATGACCATAAAAGGAATGCGTCAAAATTTTCATGAAATTTCGATCTCGGAAATTGGTGCGTCTTTTTTCAAGTTTGTGCTTAAAATCGATCTTTGAACCGTTTAAGTGTGATAAACATGATATTACCATAAAAGCCATGCGTCAAAGTTTTCACGAAATTTCAATCCCGGAAATCGGTGCGAGTTTTTTCAACGTTGACCTTAAAATTGACCTTTGGACAATTTTATAGTGTCATGAACATTATATGACTATAAAAGGCATACATCAAAGTTTTCATTAAATTGAGAACTCTAGAGGAAACAGGAAACTCAAAATGACAAAGACATCAATTAGTCCTACAGAATCTTTGGAAGCAAGTTGTTCATGAGCTACCCTCATATCTTTCTTTGCATTTTGTATCTCTTCATGGAGCTAAGGAATTCGGAAGCACAAATTTATCAATACAGAAGAAAAATAAAACAAACACTTTCTACAAAAATTATTTACAGACAATAACACCGAAAAAACATCTAAAACCAAAACATGTATATCTTTCCACTCCTTTTTATTAATTGAACTTTTTCAAGCAATTACCCCCACTGATAGGCTTCTTTTATAACAATATGACATTTTTTTGTATCAAGTTTCCTAAAAACTTTTAGCAATTGAAAAGTGCCAAGCTGAGGGCAGAACAGAAAAAACTTAAATATATGCCATATGAAAAGAAAATATACAAAGAACAATACAAATTTTGATATTTGCCTCACCTAATCCTTTACTCAAGGCCTATATGCAGTGATGAGTCAACGACCAAATGAAGATCAAACCCACACCCAACTGAAAAACTGGGTGCAAATGTCAAATTCTCCTTAGAATACTAGACCGGGCCCATCTACATTTTGTAACTGATACACCTCTCTTATATAAGCCATTAATTGTAAAAACAATGTACATAGAGAAAACCCATTTACAGGAATGGGAGGACACATATTTAGCACTTACTATAGTGTTTTGATCTAGGATTTTAATTCTATTATATATCAGCATCCAATGTTCAATGATCAAATTATGGAAGAAAGATGGCAACAGCAGCTATAAAGTTGATGGAACCTCGAAAATAAGAAACATGTTTTATCCACCAAAGAATCTTACTATAATTAACCAAAAGAAATATAGAGTTTGAGGTTTTCCATCGTCCATGGCATCTGAAAGAAATCTTCTGTTACATAATCAGCAATAGATACAC
>CATIWQ010354199.1:0-15477 GCA_949673415.1 Euphorbia schlechtendalii
ACCTTTTCATGATTGGTTGACTTCCAAAGGGTGTCTTTTTAGTTGGGAGTTGATGGCGGTTGATAGTTGTTATCTGGTAGTTGGTAGTTGAAAAGAGATAACTAATAACCGTCACAAGTCGCGACCGCGAATCACTTATTCATATTGTGAACATTGGTTGGTAGTTTTCTATTTATGAAGAGTGATAAGTCGCTACCGCGAATAAGTGTCATGATCGTGAAATGTTGTTTCTTCATGATTCTTCTCTTCAACTTTACCGATCTTCGACTGCTTCGATCCTAAGCAAAATCATTGTGTTCCATGCATCTTTTTGGACCTTTTGCACTCATTTTCCATAGAATTCCATTTTTGTTCATTTCAATTCCAAGATTTACCTAGTTTCTACATTTGCATTAAAAACAACTACATACCACGTGAAATCTTTTATATGAAGTATAAAATGAAACAAAACTATATCATTTTATGTTTGAAAATGTCATGATAATAAGTGTAATTATACACTTATTAGCAACCCTTCACACTCTATATATAGGGTTCAAATCACACCAATTTCGTGAATGGTTTTTTGGCATGAATAGAAGGCATTGAATGATAGTATGTGTGTATAGATAGAGAGTGAAAATATCTAGATTTCGCTACGATCAAAGTCTTAGTGAGAAAAATGTATAAGTGATTCGATTCCTATTTCGATCACTATATTTCTACACAAATTCGAGCATTTGTTGTATGAGTGTAATTGTAAAGAACTTATCAATAAAATTTTTCATTCTTCAACATTCTTTTATTCGAAATTCACAAAGAATAACATCCTAGTGGAGGTTCTGTAAAAGTCGAGCATTTGTTGTATGAGTGTAATTGCGGGAATTGATGACTCCCATTAAAGAGTGGATATGGTTTGATCAACTTTAGGTTTCACTTGCATACCTTACAACTTTACTTTGTTTTCTGCTTATACTTTCTATTTCAAAGTTTATAATATGTCTATGTATCATAACAAGTATTTCATTTTGCATCGTTTATATTATCAAGTTATATGCTTTCGAGTTAATTTTAAGAGTGTTTTCGGGGTTAACAAGATTGTGTATAGTCACTGGATCTGTAATTATAACGTTGTTTAGTGAGCCTACATTTTTGGAATGGTAACTTGCTAAATATGGCTATGTGAGAGCGACCAGTACTAAGCATAGTATTATAGTTATCCAGGTTCTTATATAAGTGTTATAATTCATTTACACTAGACTTAGAAAAGTCATCTAATGTGTTGCTCTGCTGTGAATTATTGAATATTAGGGTATTTAGAATTATATTTTTCTAAGTTATCTAGTGTACGAAATATTCTTGATGATTTTGCATGTTTTTCTCTACTAAACTTGTTCTTAGGGAATATCTATATATTTTTCATCTTCTCTAGTCTGTTCATACATCTTTCTATTCATCAGTCTATCATCCAAACCCTCCAATCAAAATTACCTAATTTTGTTTACCCTGTATCTCTAGTTGGTCTTTAGAACCGAATCCCTTCCCTATGGGATCTATATCTTTTAAAACTACATTTTAACTGTATACTTGCAATGGTCATCATTTTTCTATTTTGATAAGCGGTATTGACAACACCTGTTCATATTTTGAACTTTTATCTTATCATTTGAAAAGTGGGGAACAAGGTTTTGACTTCATCACCGAATATAATCTTTCTAAATTAGTATAGTCAAAACCTTGCGATCACTTGTCCATTTGACAAGTTTAATAGATTTGAGATCAGATTCTCTAGCCTATGGTACTCATAGTCGCCGCCCAGATTAGCTCTTCCAGGAAAATTTGGTACAACTTAGATCCGTTAAGCCTAAGCAGTACCATAGTTCAGAGATTTGGGTCTGGGATGAGTTACTTACTTCGTCGATATTTGAGTTAACATTATTCCCGTTCGAAAACCACACTTATGATGTTTCAATTCAATCTAGATATCCTCAGCTTATGTTTTTGGTTATTTAGCATGCATGCAGAAAGCGGTAAATAAAGTGCAACAAAGCAAACACGTAGGAAAGTAAATGCGCCTAATCTACGGGATTAATTACATTTTGGGATGAGGGATTTTCAAATAGCCTAAATACATCGATGTCTGTAAAATGTAAAATGTGATACCTAAAGGAAATTAAACCGTAACATACATCTATACTAAACAACCTGCATCCTCAAATATTCCACAACACAAATATGTACCATGTATGCTCAATTTGGATTTTGGCAAGACCTGCATGGTCAAGGTAAAAACAATGGTGGTTTCGAAGTTCTTATTATATAAAAATGGTTCATTTTTATTTTCAACTATATTGGTCCTTTTTATTAATGAAAATGCCGCATGTTATAATGTTGGGTTGTTTATCTAGGAACTTGATTTCCCTTCTTGGGGGAGACCTAAAACAATATATAGAAACATAAATCTAGGCCAAACATTCATAACATAGCCATTGTTTGGGTTAACAACGAAAACAATGTCATCCATATCGTTATCGACTTCCTTGTAAAGGGCGATATCGATATGGATGGCCCGAAGTACTTTCATTGTTATTCCAAACCTTGATCAACATATTAATACATTGATAAATCATATATAACTCCTAAATAATTACAATTTAGAAGCTTGGTACCCCCAATGATGCATTTCCAAACTCAGAAGGGTCTTAGTGGGTAGTTTCGTGCCTAAATGATTCGAAATGGAGCAAAACGAAGTAAAACTAGATTCTGCCAAAGGCCATGTCGTTAATGACATGGAGTCATGTCATTGACATTGAAGTTCCAGACCCATAGAAATAGCTGAAAATAGCAAAACGAAAATACTCTACAAGATTTGAAATCATACTGTAATTCCCAGAAAATATTTTGGTTTGCAAAAATGGAAATAACCAAAAAGAAAAAGAAACTTCAAAAAGGAAAGCGTATAAATGTAAGAAAAAACTCTAGGAACTTAGAGGCTTACCCCATAGTCATGAATCCACTTTCTTTAAGGCCCATGAAGTCCTCTGAGAAGCTCTCCTTGTTTCTTTTTTGTTAGATTTGGTTGTTGGATGGTGATTTACCAAAAATCTTTGGAAGGGATCTCTTCCTTCCCATAGTAGATGTTTTAGAAGGTGTAGCAACCTTCAAGTGAGTGATAAAGATGTTTTAGACTCTCCATTCAAGTCTAAACCTCAAGCATTGCCTAAGTGATCTTTAAACCTCAATTTTCCTTAAATGATCTCTAAACCTCAAACTTTTCTTAAAAGATGAACTAAACCTCAAATTTGCTTAAGAGATGAATAAGTGGACTCTTGTGACCCAGGTTCATGCCCTTTCTATGAACTTAAACTTAACTAAATCGAAACTTTAAGTTGTTGGATGCTTAAACTCTAAACTTAATGCAAAAACTCAAGAAAAACCACTCAAGAACACTTAAACTTGTTCATGAAAACATTGAACTCTCACTTGCACCTTTTACACAAAAATGTGAGCTCCTTTTTCCCCCCTTAATGACTGAAATTCAGTCCCCCTTTTGTAGAACTCTCTTCAATCCAAAAGTCAACTCCTTTAGACTTAGGCCATGCTTTTTGCTTTTTTGCTTTTTCTCAATCCAAATGAAAATGTTGGAGGGAATATAACCTAAAAAAGGTATAGGGAGTTGCATTGTAGGAGAAAAATCCAAGCATGTGGGCAAAGATTACCTTTTTAGCTAAAAAATTACGGAAATTGCAATTGTTTGTCTGCTACAGAGTCGATGTCTTTAACGACATGGGTAACGTCGTTAACGACATCAGCCATATCATTAACGATATGTCCATGTAGTTAATGACATGGCACTTTCAGGCAGGCCTTTTTTTATTTTAATTGGGTTTTAAAAAAAATAGATTTTCTCTAGACGATTTTAGGACCCTGCAAGATGTAGAAAGCTAATAAAGGGAAAAAAATTATAGCTTCATCATCAGACTCGTCAATCGAGAGTGAAATCCTGTACTCTACGATTGATAGAGCAGCGGGGTTTAGAGATGATACCTGACCAGTCGTGGTTGGCACTCTTTGGGATGCAGACTTCATGATGGCTGGAAGCTTTCATCTCGGTGCGATACTTTTAGGATTGTTCTCTCCATGCCCCTTGTGAATTGCCTGCTCGGTAGTGCTTGCCCCTTAAAGGTTGACCTTTGGCTTGTTGATACCATTGGAACCATTGGGGGAAAGAACGTTTACCTTGTGCCTCCATTCTTCTGGTTGAGAGTCCTATGTTCAGACTGTAGAAAGTTAGCTAACTATGAAAAGTTAAGAAAAGATGTGAACTGTAGATAGTTTATTTGACTATAAAAAGTCTAAAAGGATGCAAACTGTAGAAAGTTCATTCACTGTAAAAAGTTAAAAAAGATGTGCACTGTAGAAAGTTCATTGACTATAAAAAGTCAGAAAAGATGCGAACGGTAACAAGTTCGTTTATAGTAAAATGTTTGAAAGAGGATGCGAACCGTAGAAAGTTCGTTGACTGTAAAAAGTTGGAAAAAGATTTAGACTATAGAAAGTCCGTTGAGATGTGTGGACTATAGAAAGTCTATTAACTGTAAAAAGTTTGAAAAGAGATATGGATTGTAGAAATCTGGGAAGGTATGCGGATTGTAAAATTTCTACGTTGAATGCCCCTTGTGAGTTGACCTATGGTTGATTGTTACCGTCGAAACTATTTGGGAAAGGATGAGAGCCATGTGCTTCATGCCTTTGAAAATACATCGACTGTTACATCTTCGTCAAAATCCACTATGGGATGGTTGACTATTGCGATCTAAATTGTATGCCCCTTGTGAGTTGACTATGGGTTGACCGTGACCCTCGAAACTGCTAGGGAAAGGATGAAAATTATGTGCTCCATGTCTTTGATGATACGTCAACTGTAATAAGCTTTCGTCAAAATTCATTGTGGGATGGTTAACCATTGCAGTCTGAATTGTATGTCCCTTATGAGTTGATTGTGGGTTAACTATGACCCTCGGAACTACTAGGGAAAGGATGAAAGCTGTGTGCTCCATGCTTTTGATGATATGTTGACTGCTGTGAGTCTAATATAGATGCCCCTTGTGAGTTGAAGGGGTACCTGCAAGAATGAGTAAATTTATTAGTATCTACTTGTGACATGTTTTAATTCTTTGATTGAGATTGCTGAAAGCAAAAAAATTTTCCCCTTCAATCAAGAATTAAAACATGAGGGTTCTGAGAAATTTTTTCTTCAGGCACATGATAAATGTGGAAATTTGAGTTTGAGATTTTCGAGGATGTCCCGATGGCCACTCTATTGTTTTGGGGGGCTTTTGTGATGTTGTAATGTTACTTGAAAGAGGCCTAGGTAGGCTGGAATTTGATGAAAGTTGAAATGACTTGAGTTGGGCCTTTGTCATTCTCAATTTTGATGATGTGTTGCTTTGATATCTTGTTGATACTTGTAGTTTCCTCATGTGGAGGTAGAGTGTTATCTCGTCAGAATGGCACTACCTCAGTTTAACATCACCTTCACCTGTAAGTGACATGATGCGTATGCATGTATGAATGACTTTATGCATGAACAACATTTATCACATGATGTATGTTTTTCTTTTGTAGATATCGTTGGCATTGGAGAAGCTTAATTGCATGAGGGGCCTTTCGGAGGTTTCCAAGTTAATACCCTCCTATGTCAGTGCATGAGTGCCCCCATGATTCATCTCATTGGGCATTCCATGGTTGCCTTGTTATCGATGGTCGAGTTTTGTAGACATGACTTCTTCAAAGTGATGATGGACATGGGTCCGAGTCGAAGTTTGATTTTGTGGATGAATCAGAGTCGAGTTCAAAGCCTGAATATGGTTTAAAGAGGATTTGGATGAGTCATTGACCTTTTTTTTATTCTCGTTTCTTCCTTTGGTAGGGCATCAATTATGTTAATGTTGATCCTGAACCATTTTGGTGATGCTCACTTTAAAGTTCTTAATGAGAGCTTGGAAGCTTTTATTATGATAATTCTCTCTGCGAGAGAAATCAAAAGATACCCATCCTAAGTTCTGGAGGAGATAGATGATGCCTTGTGCCATTCCGAGGAGGAGATGATGAATTTGATATTTCTTTGGTTCTAATTTATGCATAGACCACCCTTACAGGTTTTCAATCTATTGAACCTTGTCTTAATTTTTACCTCGACCACCCTTTCAGGTTTTCAACCTAGCAGACTCATCTTTTCTTCTTTTTTTCTTTTCTCTTTATTATTATTATTATTATTATTATTATTATTATTTTATTGAACCATGATGTGATGGGATGCTTACTTGCGATATTCTACCGTTGGCATGCAAACAATCAAGATAAACACATGCATAAAGATTCAGCAAGAATAACAATTCATTGATGAACTTAATAGGGGTATGAGTGTTTCAAATGATTTGACTCCTGCCATTGACTAGCCCTTTCAGCTTTTCTAATCAACGTGTATGCTTTTCAATTGAACGGATATTTTAAAAAGATGCCCTAATTTTTTGTAACTAACTGAGTGCTAATTGACAGGCTAATTACTTTCATTTTGTACAGCTTTTTACATGATTTATTTCTTTCGCCTAGACGTGATAGTGTTTGAGCCTGTCTTGGTTGATTCATATCCATGACTTTAGTAACTCCTTCGTTCAATATTTTCTAATTATTTTCTTGGCCACTCCTCCCGCTTCGTTGGCATGAGGTACACAGAGTGATGAGTTATAATGCTCGATATTCACCTTTTCAATTGTTCTTCCTATTGATGATTCCTTGACAGTCATATAGAGAATGAATGATTTTTCGAGGATGGAAGGCTTCAAAATCTATATCACACATAGCTTGATTCCTTCAAACGCAAACATGCGTTATCTATTGGTACTCCTTCAATAGTGTGATGATTGGCCCACCAATGGCGATAAGCCGCGTAGTGAAGTTGTTGACACATGGAAATGCTTGACTTCTTCTTTATGTCTTCGACATTGGTGTTATGTTGGCAAATCGTATTATGTGCTTAACTACTTTGGGGAACTTAGCTTCAATTTGATTTGTTACCTTGACTTTTTCGGCCCACTTTTATCTCGATCGTGTCATCTTCTGTTTGACTAACTTAATGGTCAGTGGAAATTTTGTGTTTGATGATCTTTTTTTCGACCTCTGGTATATCTTCATAGGACCAGGAAAATGCTATCACGTGTTGTCTAAGTACCTATGTTATCTCTCATTTTTCATCAAGAGTCAAATCATTTGAAATTATTATAGGGGATTCATTTATACCCAAATAAATTTCATGCGATGATGTGTCATGTATGCTAAAAACATTATGCTCAAGTTCACAAGAATGTGTGATGTCATCCAAAAGGATATCAAGCAAGCAAGCAAAGTTTGATGCATTCGAAGATTCAAAAGCCTCATTGGCAGAGTTTGTTAACATAAAAGAGTTTAAAATACTAACTATTACATTATTAGCATCCTCATCCTCCACATGTGGAGGGTCTTCTTAGCCAATTGTCACCTTTTTGCATTAGTGCTCATTGGTTGGTTTCCCCACAGGTGTGTCCAGAGATTCAATTAACTCAAGCTTCTCAGCTTTCTATCGTAAGAAGTGAAAGTGTCGATCCTGAGCCTCTGTCGATAGACTAGCAATGCCCCGGCCAATAGCTTTACAATCACCTTAGACAGAATAAGCTTATCCTTGAGTAGAACCTAGGTGGCCATCCACCTATTGTAGTAGGGTTTGAACAATTCCTTCTTTTCTTAACGGACTCGAGATGTTGTATGGTGGTTTTTATTTTAGAATTGAGGCCATACTACTTTATTTGGGCCTCTGAGGTGTTTCAAGTCATGAGCTATTTCTAAAGGCTGGTTTATACCATTAATTGGCTGGCCCTCCCAGTGTAATAATAAAGAGCTTAGTGATAAGTGTACATTTACACTTATAATCATGATATTTTCAATCATAAAACACTATGGTTTAACTCATTTTATACTTCATATAAAAGATTTCATGTGGTATGTAGTTGTTTTTTTATGCAAATGAAGATACTAGGTAAATCATGGGAGTAAAATGATTAAAAGTGGAATTCTATGGAAAAAGAGTGAAAGAGGTGCAAAAAGATGCGTGGAAAACAAAGATTTAGCTTAGGATCGAAGTTGTCAAAGATCAGCAAAGTTGCAAAGAAGAATCATGAAGAAACAACATTTCACGATCGTGATATCTATTCACGATCGCAACTTATCACTCTTCATAAATAGAAAACTGCCAATCAATGTTCACGATTGCGACATGAGATTCGCGGTTGCGACTTGTGACGGTTAATGGTTATCTCTTATCAACTACTAACCTCCAGATAACAATGATCAACCGCCATCAACCACCATCAACTATCAATCGAAAAGAAACCTTTTGAAAGTTAACCAATCATGAAAAGGTGTCTTTCCATTGTGGATGAGGATGAATCTTTGCATCCAATCAAAATGAAGTGATGTAACTCTTCGCCAATGGACACGACTCTTCGTTTGGATTGACACAACCCTTCATACTCTATAAATAGGGCTCTAAAACTCCACAATTTCATGTATGGGATGATAGGCATGGTATGTGGTATATAGTGTATACGTGCATACTTAGTTTTAGAGAGAAAATCGTGTGGATTTAGCTTCGTTCTAAATTAGCGAGAAAATGTATAAGTGATTCAAACCTTATTTCGAAATGTATAAGTGATTAGAACCTTATTTCAATCACTAGATTTTTCTACATATTTGAGCAATTGTTGTATAAGTGTAAGTGCAAATCAGTTATCAATAAAAGTTTTCGTTCTTCAATATTCGTTTATTCAATATTCACAAAGAATAGCATCCTAGCAGAGGTTCTGTACGGGCCGAGACCCAATTCAAAGCAGACGCGAGAATTGCGGGAATTGATGACTCCCATTAAAGAGTGGATATGGTTTGATCAACTTTAGCTATCAGTTGCATACCTTACAACTTTGCTTTGTTTTCTACTTATACTTTCTATTTCGAAGTTTATGATATGTCTATGTGTCATATTGTGTATTTCATGTTGAGTCTCTTATATTAATCAAGTTATATGCTTTTGAGCTAAATTTAAGAGTGATTTTGGGGTTAATAAGATTGTGTATAATCACAGGATCTGTGATTATAACGATGTTTAGTGAGCCAACATTTTTGGAATGGTAACTTGATAAATATGGCTATGTGAGAGCGACCCGTACTAAGCATAGTATTAATGTTATTCAGTTTATATGATCATCTTAATTCATTTGCACTAGACTTAGAAAAGTCATTTCATATGTTGCTCTGCGATGAATAATTGAATATCTGAGTGTCTAAAACTGAATCTATTAAAGCAGTCTGATGTACTTATATCTTTGATGATTTTGCATGTTTTCTTTGCTATACTTTTTCATAGGTATAATCTATACCTATTTCTTCTACTCTAATCTATTTATAAATTTATCTATTTATTTACCATCATATCCCAACCAACCCATCAACAATAAAATTTTCTATTTTATTTTCTTTGTTTCGTTACTCTTGTTGATCTTTAGAACAGAATTCCTTCCCTGTGGGTTCGATATCTTTTAAAACTACATCGCAACTGTATACTTGCAGTTATCATCATTTTTCTATTTGATAAGTGGTATTGACAACACCTGTACTTTAAAACCAAATTCTTACGAACAAGTTATTAAACTTATCTGTAGAAAGTGGTAAACAAGTTTTTGGCGTCGTTGCCGGGGAAGGCAAGTGTGTTCTAGAAATAAAATTACCAGAGAAAGGGAAATTATATTTATATTATATTTCAATTAGATTTATTTTTATTTTTAGTTTTTTGTGTTTATATATTATTATTAACATATTTTTCTTGCTTATTCATTGAGTTTTCTTTCTAGTGTGTGCATGCCAAGTACGCGTAGTTCGGGAGAAAGTTTGGCATCTTTCTAATCAGAAATAGAACTATTTGGTAGGACAAAGAAACGAAAAAATAAGAGACAAAGAAGAAGGATGGCTGAAGTAGATCCACCACCAATTGAGGATCAACCTCAACCAAGACTCATGGATTATGTCATTCCAAACATCAACTCTAACAATCAAGGAATTGCTAGACCACCAAATGACGCAAATCAGTTTGAAATTAAGCCAGCATTAATTCAAATGATTAGCAATAATGTGCAATACTATGGTCTACCCAATTAAAATCTGAATACTCTCATTGCAAACTTTTAGAAGTCTATGATACTTTCAAATTGCCCAATGTCCCTGATGAAGCAGTTAAACTTCACTTATTCCCATTTACATCCGTGATAAAGAAAAAGTTTGGTTGAATTCATTACCCCCAAATTCAATCACCACTTGGAATCAATTAGCCCAAGCCTTTCTAATTAAATATTTCCCTTTAGCCAAAACCGCAAGACTCATTAAAGAAATCACTTCCTTTACTCAGAAGGACAGTGAATCCTTATACAAAGATTGGGAATGTTATAAGGAACTTCAGCGAGTTTTTCCTCATCATGGTTTACCCTAAAATGTGATTTTGCAAACTTTCTACAATGGAATAAATCATGCTACAAGAGGAGCGATTTATGCTATGGCTGGGGGATCTCTTATGAAGAAAACTAGTCAAAAAGCTTTTGATCTTTTGGAAGATATGGCGAATAACAATAGTATGTGGCCAGTGGAAAGAGCACAAGTAAGTACTGCTATTCCTACTCATTCGCATGCTGCATCTACATCTTCTAGTTCAGTTAAAAAGGTCAATGAATTAAACTCTATTTTTGTTATGCAAGCACAAATATCTACTTTATCTAATAAGATAGATAATATGCATATAAATACGAGTACCCCTTAGACATGTGAAAATCAAATTGGACACACCGCTTTTGAGTGTAACTTTTAACCCATGTGTAGGGGAGCAATTAATTTATGTTCAAAGTCAAGGGAATTCTTATGACAATAATGGAAATAATTATAGGAGTTCTAATTGGAAGTATGGTGATAATCAGCAAAAGAATTATCAGAGTACTGATAGAATAAGACAGTTGGCTAGTAAAATAGAAAAATTTCAAGAAGGAGTTTGTAATAAACAATCAGAGTCTGAGGAATGTTACAAAAAGTTAGAAAATTAGATGAATCAAATGTTTAAAAATCAATCATCTTCTATTAATGATTTGGAAAAACAAGTTAGTCAATTAGCAAATGCTATTCCATCTAGAGGAAAAGGCCATTTACCTAGTAACAAAGAAGGAAATCCTAAGGAAAATGTGTGTGTTATAGCCCTTCGTAGTGGTAAATTACTAGATGAACCAAACCCTTCAGGTATACTTTCTAATGATGTTGTCGAAGTACCGAATGAATATCCAAGTAAATCAAATAATAAAGCAAGAGAGGATGAACAACCTAAATTTGGAAAGGTTAATACCCCTCAACCACCATTTCCAAATAGAATGAAGAAGAAAAATGAGGAGAAGCAATTCATCGAATTCATAACAAACTCAAAGGTCTGGAAATCAATCTCTCATTCATTGAAGAAATCACTCAGATTCCTAACTACGGTAAGTTTATTAAAGAACTTTTTCTCGTAAACGTAGTTTAGAAGGAATATCTAAAGTATCTTTAACTGAAGATTGTAGCAAAATAAAAACTGCTACTATGCCCACTAAACTTTTATTTTACTTGGAAACATTCATTTTCCAAAATGTTTATGTGATCTTGGGGCTAGTATAAACCTTATGCCTTTATCGATCTTCAAAGAGTTGAAGATTGATGATGAAGTTAAAAGGACAAATATGGTCTTGCAATTGGCCGGCCAGTCTATTAAACGTCCTTATGGCATAATAGAAGATGTGCTAGTTAAAGTGGATAAATTATTTTTTCCAACAGACTTTGTTGTTCTTGATTTTGCATATGATGAAAAGTGTCCTATAATCTAGGAAGACCATTTATGCATACTGGCAAAGCATTGATAGATGTTTCAGAAAGCAAAATTAAGTTAAGGATAGGAGAGGATAATGTTGAATTTAACATGGGTAAAGCAGATAAATATCCAATGGATGAAGATATATGCATGAAACTTGACTTGATTTGATGCTTGCATCCAATAAGTTGTTAAGTTAGATTTCATCCATGAATATGAAGTCGGGGTGTTGAAAAACTCCATTGACACTTAAATCTCTTATATTTTCCTAAAATATATATAGTATAATATAGTTGTATATTTTTATTTATTTTTATGTATTAGTGTGGTTTTTCAAATAAAAGAAAAGAACAAAAACTTTGGATTTTGGCATATCAAGACCGTGACCTGTATCACGCTCGTGATTAGTATGGCCTAAACTCTCTATTTCTGTATAAGAGAGAGTCACAATCGTGACTAACCTTCGCGATCGTGACCCGTGCGATTTGTACAGCAGTTATTGCTTTAACAGCTATATTTTAACATTTATATTTGATATACATCCGTTGGAAAAGTAATTTATACCCTATTTTCTATATAAATAACCACTTTTCCTAGTTTGTTTTCACAATAACTCTTTTTCACAAACTCAATCCTTTGCAATAGCAAGTTTTCTCTAGTTTCCAAATCAAACACAATTATTTCTTTCTTGAATTCAATGGCTCCTAAGAAGCCTGTAGCAACCAAAGGGAAGAACAAGTTGGTCAACCAACAAAATAAGTATGGATGCCCCTTTTCAATCTATAGTGAATAAGAAGTTGAAAGATACTTGAGAATCAAGAACTTCGATTTTCATAGTACGCTTTTCTACGTTCCTACTTTTGCTATTGATGCTGGGATTCATGCAGAAGTAGAGGAGTATTTTTCGCTGTTTGGATTGGAGACATTTGTGAATTTGCATTTTCCTTTTATTGAGGAATGGGTCCTCGAATTCTTGGTTACTATTGCGGAAGATGGGAACTTTTTGAAAAGGAAAGTCAGGAATGGAGGAGAAGAATATAAGTTCACTTTGATGGATTTAATCAAATGGTTCGGTTTTGGAGGAACATATCAGGAGATTGAAAAAGATGAAGATTATGATTTAACGGATGTTTAGACTGAGTTAACGGGATTGGATTGACACGATGTTAAGAACTCGTCCAACAAAACATTCAGAATAGTAACCTTCTCTACCTTCACAAGTTTATTTCTCGAAGTCTTTTCTTTCGACACTAAACTACTAAAGTGTCGATGAAAGATTTGATAATATTGGAGTGCGCAGTTTCACAATTAAGGTTGAAATATCCGAGGTATATTTTAGAATCCATCACTAGTCTCACTACACATAAAAAGGCTAAAGTTGGAGGTGCAAATATGATTTGCGGGATTATTTTGGGTGCGAAGAACCAACTACCATATCAATATAGTCTAAGAGACAAATTTAACTTCATGGGAGGAGTATATATGAAGAGAGCAAGATTGGTTACAGAAGATGAAGGAAAATTTACATTTCTACCATATGGAGTATGGGTGAGGAAGCTTAAACCGATGGATGGATCTACTTCTCGAGAAAACCAACAAGATGAAGATGTTGAAGAAGTTTAATTTGGAACTAGTGGTTCAAGACAAGCCTCCGTAAGTAACCATGATACTTGGAGAGGAAAATTCGTTAAAGAAGTCAATCAAGCATGCCTAGACATTGCCTCAATACAGCAAGATGTTCGTCAACTAATGAAATCCAATATTTCTTTGAACTGCAAGTTAAATACATATTTCGAAATGAAGAATTTTGATATCTCGCCAAGTCCTCCATATTCAAGTTCGGATGATTGAAAAATGGTTCAATTTCTTTCTTTTATTTTATTTTCTTTTCATTTGTGTGTGTTTAGTTTAGTTTAGATTTTCAATTGAATAAAATCTTCCACAATCAGGACATTGTGTCCTTTAATGTGGGGGGATTGTAAATCCCGAAAATCCAAAAAAAAATTAATAAATGAAAAAATAGAAGAATTTGAAAATTTTTTTTGATTTATTGTTATTTATACATTATCCATACCTATACTATACTAAAAATTTTCCAAGGTTATTGTGAGTGTTAGGTATTTCAAGTTTGATGTTAGTGCATATTTCGAACAAAAAGTTTCGAATATACCACACGGTTGAAAGTGTGAGCGTTTTAGCACAACATTTATCAATTTAGCAAAGATGAGTGGTGTGTAACATTCAAAAGCAACATTCCAAGTAAGTTTTGATTTATATTTTAATGCAACATGAATTAGTATAAGTTATATAGTTTTAGTTTAATGCTACCGATAAGTTTAAGTGGAGTAATATGTAGTAGTGTTCTTACTGTGAGTTTTATATGCAAATCTCGAATACGTCCTATAATTATTGTGTGTTTAAAGTGTTGGGAAACTCACTATGCCATAGATGGCCTGTCGCAATAACGAAAAAATGTTGCCTAAAGTGCCAAAAGTATTACGAAAGCACCTGTTGCAATACTTTTCTATGAAAAAAGTCGTTGGTGATGCTTCCCTTGCGAAAAGTCATTTTCGCAACACATTTTATTTTTTTCGCAACGCTAAGAAATGTGTTGCGACAAGTGACTTTTCTCAACACTTTTTTAGTACTTGCAACACCTTCTGTTGTGTTGCAAAAAATACCTCGTCACCGTCAACGTTAACGTCCGTTAGTTTTTTTCGTAACACTTTTGTTGTTTTTTCGCAACACTTTTCTTATAACACTTTTAGCATATTTGCAACACTATGTCTAGTTTTTGCAACACTTTTTGAAAAGCACTTAGGTCGCATTTGAAATACTTTTTTCACTTATTGCAACACATTTGTAAAATACTTAATTGATGCCATAATTCAAAAAAATTAAAACTCATTTTTTATATAATTCATAATGTTTAATTGTATACAAATTCAAACGAGAACTTAAAATACATAATACTATACAAACTAAAAATAACGCTACTAAAAGTATATATGTTTATGATTTACAGAATGGTTGCTGACTTCACTATCCGAGCTGGTGTTCACAGAAATGCAACCAAAGAAGTTAAGGGTATCTCACAAACGATCATAAACCATTGCATCAGATCCACGAGCATGCACCTATCAAATATGTATGAGCAAAATTTGAATTGATAACTTATTATTCTACCTTAAGCATACATTGTCAAATAGAGTAAAAGTAAGTTATGACTTGTCTTTTCTTGAGCATTCAAGAACCAAAATGAGGATATAGCAAAGTACATGAACTAGGAAAAACTATATAAAACTCAAAAAAAAGTACACTGAACAAGTTAAAGCATAAGTGGGAAAAGGAAAAAAGGAAGTAAGAACAAATGCAGAGTAAAAAACATTTAGTTTCAAACCTGTTTGTTTAATAGGGTATTTTCCCTCCTAAATCAGCTTAAAGACTCCATCAAATTACTAAGAGAAATAAACAAAGGATATAATACTACAAACCCAAGAGAACCCATATATATAAATATAACAAACAAAGAACTA
>CATIWQ010354278.1:0-34801 GCA_949673415.1 Euphorbia schlechtendalii
GTTAGAGAGCTCGTCTAGGTCTGATTTGCACTTTGTTGTATTTGGTTGATTTTACGGGTCCACTTTGTACTTGCAGATATGTTTTCAGCAAAGCAGGTGAGATTTGTTCCTGAATTTGCAGCAATTTTCATTTTGTAGCAGACGTAAGCCTAATGCGCGTGGCGGTATTAAATGCTAAGTCAGTTATTTTGACTTTTTAGCACCGACAGATTTAGTTGACCTTTTGCAATCCTCAGAGGAGCATTTCAACGATCTGAGTATTGAGAGATCCTCTGTTATTTATATAACTCTTCTTCTGATAATGATGACCTCTGAGACTTCATAGTTCCTCTGATGAATCCATGTGTTTCTAAGGCGACTTCCTTCTGAGGCTTCCTTCTGAACTCAGAACTTACAAAACTATTTATTCTTCAGAATCCAACAATAAGAAACAAAGGCAGAAATAGGATAAGTACATGAACGTTTACCTTTGCGGATAGCAACTGGTTGGTTAAGGCTTGGGTCAAGAGTCCCCACAAGGTCTAGAGACGAAGCAGTGGGTGTAACATTGGTGTTTGTATCAAGAGATGATGCCTCAATTTCTTACCGTGGATGGTGTGAGTAGACATGATGAACAACTGGTCTAGGAGGGGGGTTAACGGGAGTAATAGAAGATAAAACTTGTTCACTCACAATGTAAACAAGAAAATCATCATCCAAATTATTAGGATAAGATGCAGGAACAGACGCAGTGGAATTAAAGAATGACTTGTTTTCAAAAAATGTGACATCTGCAGATACCAAGTATCGACCTAAAAGAGGAGAATAACATCGATAACCTTTTTGTTATCGAGAATACCCCAGAAAGATACATCTAAGAGATTTTGGGTCAAGGTTTGAAACCTGAGGTCGCATATCCTGAACAAAACAAGTGCATCCAAATATACGAGGGGACAGAGGAAATAAAACCTTTGATGGAAAAAGAAGAGAATAAGGGATTTGACCATGAAGAACGGAAGATGGCATGCGATTTATAAGGAAACATGCAGTAAAAATTGCATCATCCCAAAAAGATTTTAGAACATTCATTTGAAACATTAAAGCCGAGCAACTTCTAATAGGTGACGGTTCTTTCGTTCAACAACACCATTTTGTTGAGGAGTAACAATGCAAGAAGTCTGATGAATAATGCCATGTTGTGAGAGGTAGGATGAAAATGAGTTGGAAATATATTCTTTTGCATTGTCACTTCTTAAAACACAAATTGGCTTATTAAATTGTGTCTTGATTTCAGCATGGAAAGCACAAAATATTGAATAAACTTCTGAACGGTATTTCATAGGATAGAGCCAAGTTACTCGAGAATAGTCATCAACAAATGTAACAAAGTAGCGAAAACCTGATTTTGATAAAACTGGGCAAGGACCCCAAATATCAAAATGTACCAAATTAAATGAAGACTCAACACGTTTGTTTATTCTTGGAGAGTAAGACACCCTATGATGTTTTGCAAATGGACAAGCTTCACATTCTAAGTTGGACTCTCGTTTAAGACTAGGGCATAACTTTTGGAGTATATGGAGGGGTGGGTGACCAAGTTGACAATGAAGATGTAGAGAGGTAGAACTCGTACAAGCAATCGATTGAGGCATTGATCTAGAGGTTGATTCAAGAGTGCATAATCCATCCACCAAACACCCTTTACCAATTATCTGCTTCATCCCAAGATCTTGAAAAAGACAATAAGTAGGGTAGAAAATAACACAACAATTAAGATTATTTGTGATTTAGTGAACGGATAATAGATTAAAAGGAAATTTGGATAGACACAAAACAGATGATAAAGGAAGAGTTTTTGATGGGGATGCTGTCTCATTTCCAATAACTAAAGCTTTAGACCCATTTGCTAAAGTAACAGGAGGCAAATGGTAAGAAGATTTGAAAGAAGAAAGGGTACCTTTATCGCCAATCATATGATCAGTGGCACCTGAGTCAATGATCTAGTTATGAGATGAGGTGGAAAGGCAGGCTGCATGATTACCTGTGTTAGCCAAAGCGGATACTGAGGTATTTAAGCTTGGAATACAATGCACACAGTGGGTCAGAAATTGTCTTTTCTGCAGGTGGATTCAGCCAGCTTGAATTTCTTCATTTCAAATTCCTACATGAAGTGACAGAATGGAGAATCAAGGAAGGTGCAATGCCACGACTCAAAAGTTTATGATTATTGAGATTAAGATTCCACAAGGACTGAAGTACATTGCTACTCTTACAGAACTGGAACTGGTTGATATGGGAGATGAGTTTTATTGGAGGCTCCAAATAGTTGAGGGAGTAGAAGGCCATCATTTTAACAACATTCCCTCCATCTCTTTTCGTGTCTCACTCCTACAAGAGGCAGTGCCTCATTGTGTTCCCGTGGTGTGATATTTATTAGTTTTTCATCTTTTGAAGTTAGAGTAAACTTAAAAAAATGGTTTTTTTGAAATTTTTTCGTACAGAGTGCTTGTGCTTTCAAAAGTTATCAAAAACATGTTTTTCAATTTAAATTTCGTTATAAAAAGAAGGTAATCTTTTTTATTTTGAATTGAAATTTTGCAACGTAGTTACTTTTAAAATTTTATAACACCTTAGTGATATATTTAAAATATTTTTGAGAATACGAATATATTTTTTTCAATTAAAACGTAATTAACAACTTTAAAAGATCATGATAAAATGAATAATTTTCCAAAATTACTCAAATTTTGATGAATTATTATTAAATAATAATGTTAAACTATAGAAATATTAAATTGATTGAAAAAAAAATTGAAAATTACTATTTTTAGTGAAAAAAATTATTTATTTTTTCTTGATTTGCAAATTTTTGAAATCATAAGTACTTTAAAGTAAAGTAAAATTCGACAAAAACCTTTTCGCATAACCATCAAACTACAAGACGATTTTTAAATTTACATTTTCATTTTTTCAAGCAAATTTTCATATTTTTTAATGGTAGGCAATAATGTCTGAAAACACTTGCTTGGTTGCTAGTATTTTTCATTCTACGAAGGCGGTTCCTTGCAATATAGGAAGTGAGGTCATGATTCATGAACCTGATTTTTTTAAAACAAAATTATGTTATATCATTGATAATTCAATACAATGACACCACAACGGAACATGTTTATATCAAAAAGTTTGGGTGAATTTTACCAACAATGACTTCTCAATTTTTTTTACTAATTAATAACTTTTTTTTCATGCATACCTTCCTTTTTCATGTTTAAAATAAATATTCATTTGTATATTGAAACTTCGAAACGACACCAGTAGATAAATACCAATGCCAAATATGGATTTTGGCTTTGTCTCCAAAACTTCGCTAACCTCTACTAATGAAAACATAATTGCAGCATCAAGCAACTAAAATTTAAACTAACTCTTATTTACTATGCTACAAAGATACTTCCATAAAATGAACAAGCTAAAAACCCAAAAAGAACATTCCCATTTCGTTGGCTGGATAATCAGAGTCTATATACATATGCAAGGCTAACTTCGCAACTTGCTGAATCTAAGTTGTTTTCAAGGTTTATCATCTCAGAAATTATTTTATCAGTATATTGAAAGAAAGAAAATCCTACTCACGTATAACAATGAATTCAAGCCCACCTCTGACACTCCAAAAACTAAAGCAACTGGATAAAAGATTCAGTGACTCATCGGTAGTCTCCACTGTTTCTTAGAGCAACTGACGAAGCTCTTGATTTTCTTTCCTAAGAGACTTTATTTCCTTCATTAACTCAGCTTGATTTTCCAAAACTGATTTCATCACACCAGAAAATTCCATCTGTTCAATAAAAAAAATCTCAGGCTAAACAAAAGGGTACACCAACATCGATATTTCAAATACATATATATATATACCTCCTGCATATGGAATTGTCTTAGAATTTCAATGTGAAGGTTCCTCATATCATCATGGATTGATTTCTGAAACGAATCGAGAGTTTCATCAAGAGTGCGCTGGAAAAGCTGAAGCGTAAACGTACTTCCCTGAACTGCATCCATCTGAAGGGCCGGCCTTGGTTGTGACACCCCTCCCTGACACAACGAAGCAAAACCATTTGGTCGTGAAAAATGACACATCTCTAGTCTATTATAAGTGACAACACAAATTAGTCCATAACCAATTTAAGTTCTAATGCTACAAAGTAATTGTTACCAAACCAATGTAATTTTCGTACATTTATAGCAGGGAGAGTTCCTGGTTCTGTGGCAGACAAAGACAATGCGTCGGACCTAGACATGAAGCTACCTAGAAGCTCTTCCCTGGTTTCAGATCCTGTTTTCTTCAGTTTTGGCGAACCCCCAGAAACGGATATCCCATTGCTAAAGGAGGAAGTTGTGCTTATCCTCTCGGCATAAGTTGAGAACTTACGTGGGAGGGTCAAACCTGGCATATCGGCATTTACAGGTCCTACAATGCTCTTAGTACCAGAAGAAACATGTTCAGATAATCCTGTTGAAGCTTCTTGATTCAGAGAAACATCTCTTGGGCGCAGATTCGAGTAATTTATATTAGGATGTGTTAATGAGCTCATCACCGTCTGACTTGTTGAAGATGACAGATCTTGTAAACCAGAAAACATCGAACCTGATGTTAAACCACCAGAGGTTGAGATGCCAAATCGGGGTAAATTGTGCGGTAGGCGTAAGTGTGCAAATTTATCAGATAACTTCTCACCACCCCATGCTTCTGGAGGAGTAATGGAGGGTTCTTCAATTTTTGAAGTTGGGCTAGGAGTAGTTGATCCCCCCAGCATTGGAAAAGAAGTTCTGGTCTCATCCTGCACAAATTGGACAAAAGATGCATGAATAACATTATGTGAAGATATCAAATACTTTATTTACTCTTTCATTAGGAAAATTACACGCGACTAGACTTATACATGTTATTCAATAAGATCATCATTATTGCCATAGATAGGCCTTCTCACATCTATTTTCCTTGAAGATAAAAAAAAAAGAAAGGAAGCCGCCTTAAAAGATGTATAAGTTCAGAGTTTTACAACTCAAAAAATATGGCAGCATGCAATGGACAGAAAAAGCTATGCATGTAAATTTGATCACTATCGCTGAAATGCTATGGTTGAAAGATTAGATGTTAATTCTCCTAGGACAGAATAAAGCTAAATACTTTACCCACACTGAAACAGAATTACATAGCCATCATATATATACATAAGTAGCAGAAGCAAAACAAACAAATATTTCCTGAAATGCCGATAATTCCATTCCCTAAGTTCTACAAACTCACAGATTATAATTGTCAACCATAATAGATAATAAAGTCCAGACCTGTCTAGCAGACGAACTGGATTTCCATTCAAATATTGGATGGTCATTAGCCCCATCATCTGCATAAGGAAATTTCCTAGCAGATGAGGGAAATAAGGATGATGGCTTCTTATCAAAGAACAGAATATCTTTCTTTGATCCGTCATTATGATCCCACAGCTTATCAAGTGAAGGTGTAATAGGCTGGATGTCAACAAGAGGAGAGAACACTTCCATATCATCCTTAAAGGAACGAGGAGCATGTAACCTAGACAATGTTCCACTTGGCCATAAATGGCTTCGATACGGAGTTCCTTCCTCTAGAGATAAATTGAGCGCACTGGATGCGAATGCACTGCTAGTTGATGTAAGGAATGATGAATCTGCAGAAAGACGGGCAGTATTACGAGAGCCCGAAACCACATTTGACACTGACACACTTGATGACGTCACAGAAGGAAGTGGGTCCGGCATAAGAATTGAATCTTCAACAGAACCTCCCAGAAGAGCTGTCTCATCAGTACAGTTGCTCTCATTCACAATTACTGGTTTTGATCTTTGCCAACATAAACTTGTAACAGCCTGATTGCATGATAATTGATAACTTTTGTCAAGTTAACATAAAAGGAAGTTTAAGTATAAGCATAAATAAACCATGGGTTCATGTAGCAATTCAATGCTTTCATACAAGTCAAAACTCATTGGTGGAATGCAAAAGAAATTAAAGAATGTATTACCAACAATTTGTAGGATGAGAAACCAATTAGTTATTAGAGATTAACATTATGAGTAAACCTTATCGACTAGTATTACACTGATACTCATTAGTCTCGTAAATTATATTATAGGAGTGGATTGTCAGTTAAACTTTCCCAATGGCTCAGATCAGTGACGATGAATAGATAAGTGCACATGAAAAAAGTAGAACCTAATAGTCACATGGAGAGAGCTGCTAAAATCTAACAGTATTATTGAAGAAAAAAAATGCAAAATATATACCTCAGAACTACTATAAGCACGGAGAACAGTAAAGGGCTGTGGTTTCCCACGAACATCATAAAACACCACGCGGCCATTGCTAGTTCCAGCTGCAAGAATCCAGCCATCATCTCTAAATGCCAATGAAGAGAATGGTGCTTCATAAGATACGCAAGATGAGGGTCTTCTAGACCCTGTGTCATAAGTGTATAGCTTTTTGTCCAGTCCAACACTAGCTATTACCTGTATGGCGAACATGTTTGAAATGGAACAAAAGTCAGCTAATTACAGCCTAGTGACATCTTCTAATAGTTCTCACCAGTCTAAAGCATTTAAGGTATTGAGTTTTTCCTATTCATACGATCCTTTAGGGAAAAGAGGGGAAACACCACATCTCAATAAAATAAGACCTTGTCATTTGACGGAGAGAAGCTAATACCAGCTGTTGGAGCAGAATGTTGCTTTGACCAAGAAACCTGTGAAAGAGAAATATCCAATTGTTATTTTCCTAAAAGTAAATAGTCCAAAAAGAAATATAACTGCAGGAAAGAAACCAAAACAGGTAAGATATAAAAGTTATGATACAAAAATCAGAGAAGAAAGGTAGATATGCATCCAATTTGTAACATGTTGACATGATCACTTAACAACTTAATTAAAATGAGAAGGTCTGGGAAGAAAACCAATCCTAAAAATGAACTCTAAGCATCAACATTTTTTGTAACTAAAGAGAAAAATAGAAGCATGAATAAGAGATATTCCTTTTGTTTTCCTC
Source organism: Euphorbia schlechtendalii (assembly GCA_949673415.1). Lineage (NCBI taxonomy): Eukaryota > Viridiplantae > Streptophyta > Magnoliopsida > Malpighiales > Euphorbiaceae > Euphorbia > Euphorbia schlechtendalii. The sequence continues at coordinate 7,058 of CATIWQ010354278.1, forward strand.
GTATCTCTGTGCCCTTCATATCTTTTTTCTGGTTATGATGCACTTTAATAGCAATAACAAATTATTTTTCAGTGCAATGATTGGATCTATGTCCAAATATCCATTCATCCATCAAATCCTTAACAAAACATAGTAGATGTTTGTAAGCAATGAAGCATAAAAAACCTTTGGGCTGCGGCCAGTTGTATCCCACAAATGTACAGTCCCATCATCACCTGCAGTCACCAAGAGGTGCCGGCTAACCCGTGAATAGTCAAGCACCCGTAATACCTGGTCTTGAAGCCCAACGGTTGAATAATTAGCTAGCAATTCTGATATACTTTATGCACAGGGACCAAATTAGCGGAAATAATAAGAAAATAAAGTCAACAACCTGTTCATTAGGGTCCTTGAGTTCTGCTGCCCTGGCACCAGATGCAAGGTTATGAAAAATAAGATCCCCATTTAGACTTATAGAAGCCAAATGCTCATCTTTGCAATTGTACAAAACACCAGAAATTGTACTGGTATGGCCCTTCAACCATTTAATACATCTCTTCCTTTGTAGATCCCATATCCTTACAACCTGACCACTACCCCCAGAGCATATATATCTTGATCCCTTATTACTAAAGCTTATAGATGATATAGATTCCTGTATATCAAAGTATACAACAATAAATAAGTTTGATGAAGAACACATGCCTACTGACAGCATGAAACAATAATTTGAGCCAGCCAATGCAATGAAGCCTATTTGGAAAATTAACAAATATTTTAACATGAAAATAAAAGGTTAAAGAAGTATTTTCAAATGCAAGATAGTGCAGCATGTGATACAAAACTCAATATCCATCAATCATTTTCCATACACCAACGAAATATTTAAAAATTTGAGAGAATACAGGATTTCATAGATTGGGCACACAATGTTCCTTGTTCGATCCCATAATGATCAAATCGATAATAGTTGAAGTATGAACCAAATGTTATAAAACAAGAAGTTCATTACAGCCTTCAAATATCAGCAGACACAGTTAGAATTGAATAGCATAAAGTTTAAATGTGGCCACATTTGATGAACTTTTCCATATGGAACGGAGCAATTATATTGTATGATTCATTCTGATGTGACCCGGTCACATACTATTTCATTTACTCTACATTAGAACCAGAAGTTAACATAAATTCATAAACAACTGAATGAAATCTGAGTCACAAGAAACCCTAATTACATAATGGATTCCAAAGAGAATTACCTCAATGTTGTCTCCACTCTCTGTGCCAGAAACTGGAATTGTCCCCATGCTCTGCCCGTTTTTCCGCCACAAGGAAATCTTCTTATCTTCCCCGGCACTAGCTAAAACCAAATCTGCAGAACATGAAATCACCAAATGGAAGGATTCAATATCAGATTGTTCAGTTGTTGTGAGCTTTTAAAAAAAAATCAATAGTCAGCACCCAACTAAATCTGATTTAATTTCACCAAACAGAGTTTAAACTAGAGCATTTGCTCACTATTTCACCCTCACAGATAAGCCCTAATATAAATACTAATTCGACAAAAGTAAACAAACTACACCCATTCGCAAAGCATAAGCACAAGAGCACAAAATTGCCGAACAAACGAAGAAATGCTAAAAAGTAATCGACTCACTTGTGTGGTTCCACTTGACTGAGTTAACCAGAAAATTCGGAGAAGGAATGTAACTCAAGATGCAAGGATCTCCCTGCTCCCTGGATACGTCAAAAAGCTTAACAGTATCTCCTCCAGTTGCCGCTAAAAGCCCCATTGACGGATCCGCCAAGTTCATCATTTAGGACCGCTTGCCTTCGAATCCCAATATGTTCCCAAGAAAATCGAGCATCTAGGCACGGGATTTTCCCGGAAAACTAAAATTTGAGTGATCAGACGGAGTAATGGATGTATTTGATTGTGGATTGAGAACTAAAATAGTAATATAAAGTTTATCAACCCTACCAGAAGCAGAGAAAAAAAAAACAAAGGAATTACGGAGGAGGTGAAAATTTGAATTGGCGGAGTGGGAATTATTAATAAATGGGCGCCTTCGTTGCTTTATTAATTGCTCTGCCCGCTTCACTATTTATGTAATGGAGTATATATTTTCAAGAAAATAACATTTGTGTTTAGGTTATTTATACGTAGACCTGCTCGCGGTTCGCCGGTCCTGTCCGAGCCCGTTTCAATGGATCGAGTTTGTATATTCATTTTTTAAACAAATTCGGTCAGAGCTCGAACCCGTCAAATCTTGAAAATTTATGGGCTAGGCTTGATTTTTATATAAATACCCAAGCTCGGCCCGACAAATAATTTTGTTTATTTAGTATATATATTTATACATTAAATTTATAATTATTTTAAGATTTTATATTTTATCCTATTAAATTTTTGTACTTGATTACAATACATTTTATTAAATATTAAAGATTTTAAATAAACAATGCAATTATATTTAAAATCTAAACATATTTTAACTTTTTTTATATTTTTTCAATTAATTTAATAAAAAATATTATAACAAAAAAATATTCATGGGCTTGGGAATGACCTTGTTAGCCCGGCCTGAGCCTAAAATTCTAAAGTACGAGCTTGGGTTAATGTTTTTTGTAAAAAACCCGCCAAGCCCGGTCCGACCCACCAGAAGAACAGGTCTATTTATATGCTTAATTTGCATTTTTTGAAATGTACATTTAAAATTTGATTAAATTAAATAAATTTACCTTATAAAAAGTTAATTTATCATACAAATGTTTTTTACCAACATAATTTTAAGTGATAGTTATTTTATATCACATGAGAACTCTTCGCCAAATTTTTTCACAAATATAAAAATCTGATAAAGATTTTGATGGATAAAAGAATCTAATCCAAAATTTCCATTTAGACAATTCATCAAATTCCAAAAGATTCGAAGGGACGTATACAACAAATATCATATGGAATTCATACATTAGACTCCTTGTTTTTTTATTGATTTTGCTGAAGACTTGATAATACTTGCTTCCGTCTATTTATATGACTATCTTGACCTATTAAAACTGCTTTTGTAAGGTCTCGAATCTTGACAGCCTGAAAGAGCTTTTAAACTCGGAAATAAACTCCAAAAGGCCAAGTAATTTCACACAAATGGAAGAAACTCAGGCAATGCCTCTTGCGTTAATCAGCCATCAAAAGTGATAGAAGGAATGTGTCGCACACTGTCGAAATCCTCGCCTTCTACTCCGTCAATTATTTTGAGCCTCCTATTAAACTTATTTTCCATTTGAACCAGTTTCAGTTCTTTAAGAGTGCCAATAAATTTCAGTCCTTGTGGAATCTTCCTCAGTTCTTTCAACCTTGTCAAGTACAAACTCTTTAGACATGGCATTGCGCCTTCCTCGATTCTCCATTCTGTCACATTTGATACTCCGAGTTTAAGAATTTCAAGCTGACGAGATTCCAAACTCGGAAATGAACAGTTAGACGAGATTCTCATTTTCAATGAACGAAGATGGCCTGTTACGATGCTAGGAGTTTTTAACACTATCTCAACTTCTTCCGCTCTTCGGAATTCTACTGCCAAATTACGAAGATTAGCCAGCTGCAACACTGCGTCTTCTCTTATCAGATTGTTCGCTTTTACACACTTCAATGTCTCGAGATTTCTCAACGTATCCAATCGAACAACGCCTTCATTACCACTCTCCACTAACAAATGCCTCAGACACTCTAATTTCCAAATAACATCAGGTATCTTAATTATCATGTTTCTCAAATCAAGGGTATTTAAATTCCTCAAGTAAATAATAGATGCTGGTAAAGCTGGACGCTGATGATACAAGTAATTTTCATCATACAATGCAGTGCCTCATAATCCTAAATATCTCAAGTGAATCAGACTACCTTTTCTGTAGGTATGTAACCAAAATATTGACTCACATTTTCAATATTCAGAACCCTTAAGAGTTTAAATCTCCTAAAAGTGTAAACCAATTGCTTCGATTTCATTCCATACATGTACTGTTCGACATAGTAAAAAATGGAACGGAGTTTGTAACCCTTTTCAAGCAATGGCACGGAACCCTGTCCATATTCATGAGGATGAATGGCAACTCTACGCAATTGAGTTGAAACACTGGAGATTAAATTTCCAGCTTCTGTGTGAACTTGACGATCATCAAATACTTCAACAAGCTTTCTTCCCTTGCCTTGGATATACACATATCTCCTACAAGATCATGCATACGAAAGATTTTGACTCCAGTGCCTGTGTGGTCTGGTTTGCTTACTTGAACCATGCACCTACTAACTAGCTCTTGCAAATATTGTTCTGCTACATCTTCCATTGTTTCGTCTCCTTCAACTTGCGGAACAAATCCTTCAGCAATCCACATCCTGATCAACATCTTCTTCCTGATCTGCCAGTCCTCTGGAAATTGGGAAAGATAGAGAAAGCACGGCTTTAAGTGAAACGGCAAATCATGGTAACTCAAAGCCAATATACTATAAACTCCTCCATATTGTTGATCCAGCTGCAACTTGGAAAACTGTGCATTGATGTTTCTTTGCACCATTTTCCACTCTTTCACGGACTTCTTTGTTGCCAATAGACCGCCAACGACAGCAACCGCTAAGGGTAACCCTTCACATTTGTTTACCATCTCCCTCCCCAATATTTCGTGCTCGGGTGGCCATTCCTGCTTGGTAACGACATCCCTTGGGAATGCTTTCTTGCTGAGAAGCTCCCATCCCTCGTCACTACTCAACAATGGCGGTTGTAGCGGGGTGCTCCATGGATCTGCATAAGAAGCAACGTCTCTGTTCCGAGTTGTGAACAAAACCTTACTTCCTTTTGTCTTTTTCGGAAAAGCGTGTTTAAGACTATCCCATGCCTAGTTTTTCCAAATGTCGTCAAGAACCACCATGTACCGCTTCTCTCCTAACACTTCGTATAACATCTTAACAAGCTCCTCCTCTTTCATTTTGTCCAGCATAGATCTGTATTCCAGCACTTCCTTCATCCCTTTCATCTCCGTTTTAGAAAACTTCTCCTTCTCCGCATCTTGCAACTTCCGCTTATCCTGAGCGGATGCAACTTGTGTCAAGATTCCGATCAGCATGTCTTTAGGGGAGAATTGTTGAGATATGAAGGCCCAAGAACAACAATCAAAGTGCTGCCGCACATGAATGTCGTTGTATATCTTCTTGGCGAGAGTGGTCTTGCCCAGACCTCCCATCCCCACTATAGAAACGACACGTAACTGCTCATCCTCTCTCATCAGCTGAGCTTTGACATCTCTTGCGATCGCGTCAAAGCTAATAACATGTTCTTCCTCATCATGGGGATATGACCTTCTGAGCCTGTTTTGCATCTCGCGGGCATCTCTTTCGGCATCAAATTTAATGCCATAAGTCTGCATGCTTGCTGAAATGTCTGCGATCCTAGTTCTGATTGCCTCAATCTGGTTCCCGACTTGGTTCAAATCAGAAATTTTGCTGAAAAGTGAGGTGAATTTGGCGATGAGTTGACACGATCCTCCCTCTTTTCTCGCAATATTATGGATGAAGGAGTCAATGATATCTTCAGAATCATAGGCAACAGCTCAGATATCAGACAACCAGTTGCGAACGCGCTCATCTTGAAGTTGCCTGGAATCTGCATCTTTCAAGAAGCAATGCATCCTTTTAAGTTCATCCTTGAGGCGGATTATGTCTTCCTCCACACCGCTTAGGAAACCTGCTTCTTGTATAAGCAAGTCCGCAATTCTCTCAATAGCCAAAGAAACAATAGCATCAACCATTCTGCTTATTTCTTCGATGCAGCTTATTAATTGGTATTGAATGCTTGGTATTGATTACATGTTTCCCTCTAGTTTCTTATAGAAAACATAAACCAACACAGTAGTTGAGATTCTATAAAAAAAAACATATGAGGACAACAAGGCCATTATTATATTATTGCTGTCCTGACTCAATCAATTGCTTGTTTTCTGAAAATAGTGAGTTGACCTTCAATTTAAAATGTATAGAAAAATAAATTGACTTGGATGTTTCATTTTCAAGTGAGCCTGGCCTGGATTGGAGATAAGACACCACAGGGCGATAAGACAAAAAGCAACTTAAAAAATGAATTATGGTAGTTCTACTAATGCCTCCCCATTACTTGCTCCCACGTATAAAATTTAGCCATCTTTTAATGTAAGAGAATTTAACAAAATGACAACACACTGTTCATTCTCCTCTGAAATTGCAATGCTATTTCGGGGTCTATGTGGCAGGTTACGGATTCGGTGACAAAACACAAAAACACATTAAAATACCATGTCAAATATATGTACACTACCACGATTGTCAAAACTACAGAAAATCATACTGACCCTATAAAACGTTAAAGGACGAAAACGAAAATTATGGCCTTTGATAAGCTACCCTGCAAATGGCTGCAATGGCCTTCTTTCAATGTACTTCTGAGTTCTTCAACCAATCAAATAAGCTACCATAGCATCCATCCACCTTCTACACTTTTTGCCACTCACCCTGTAAAATTTAAAAAAGTTAAAATGTGAAAGAAGCAATCAGACAAGAAGTGAAGTCATGAGAAATGACTTTTCTGGCATTTAAGTTTGAAAGTGACTACAATCTATACAATTAAGTCACAGTGTAAATTTCTACATCTTTCTTACTTATTTAGTAGTTCTACTTCACACAATAATGCAGACCAGAGATGATCAGAAACATAATGGTAAAAAAACAAGATTCAAGTTGAGCCAACCCCAGATATTAAACAAGTTATCAATAGATTAGGACAATTTAAAGTACTACTAACTCCAATATCCCAACTTTCAAAGATACTAATTTTGCCCCATCATTAAAAGATAACCAGTCAAATGACAAGTGAGCATTTATGGGACGAGCATGAATCCTTTAGAGCAGTTCATTTACGCTTTCACCATTCTCAGTGCACTGATGGTGTGAAAGTGCAGATAATCTATATAAGTTCCTATAGTTATTTTTCTACCCAATTTCGACTCAACTCGCCAACTACTATTTTGTTCATACTTCATACATGTAAGAAAGACATGCAGGCATCAATTTTATTCAAACGTGCAGATAAGCTTTACAAATAATAATGATAAGCTTAAAATATCACATGAATTTTCATCAAACAACTAAGTGTACCAAACACACACACACACACACTATCTTCTGTTGAAAATTGAAGATATGAATAGTTAAACAATGTGTTCAACTCAATCAGAAGAAAATATGGAAGTTGTAAAAAAGAGCATATTTCATAATTACTGAAAGAAAATCCACCAAAACAACTACTGTATGCTGAGTCATACCAATCCCTGTCCTATCTTAATAAGGACTTTATCCTGACTGAATTTCAGCCTTTCAAAGGACTGTTCACCCTTTTTCACAGATTTTGAGCAGAAGACAGGGTAGTCTAGCAAGCTATCACTCGGTAAAATTAGCAGCCATGAAAATTGTTGAAATGAAATTTGCGATCCCCAGAGGAACTCGAATTACAAAAGTATCGAGAGAAAAGAGAACAAAACGGAAGAGATTAGACGATAGAGAGGGAGAACGATTCAATTATCAAAATTAGCATAACAGAATTCTGCAATCTCAGGGCTTATATAGCCGTGGCTTCCTATCCTAACAACTCGTTCAACCAAACAACAAAACGCAGACTGATTAACAGACTCAAAACGCTGAAAATGTAATCAAAATGCAACAATTAATTTTCCATGTAACAAAAATCTACAAAATAGTACTTCTAACATAGGAATACCGTTCTCACTTTTGGCGCAGCTAAATTAAATGTGGGGCGTGAGAGTGTTGACTCACATGATGTGTTGATTTATCTCCTTTTTCCTTTTGTTTTTACTCACAGTCTTATCCCTTAACTCTGAGACAGATCCTTTTATGTCATTTCTCAGAAATTGTTTATATGAGACTTATTAATTATTGGCTACTTTGCTTTCAGAGTAATTGTTGAGAGTTTATTGCCTTTTGAACAGAGTTGTGTGGCAAGGTAATCTTATATGACTTAAAAAGCAACAAAACTCATTTTGAGAGCCATATCCAATATATAAATAATTATACTTCAATTAAGTTTCAATACTTTCAGTTTAATTTCATTGTATTAAGTTTCAATATATTCAATTTCAATTCAGTTTTGGGTCAATTTCAATTCAGACATAAGTTAATATATTTAGTTTGAGTTGAAAAAACAGAGCATATATCTAAACTACAAACTGCTAAATATACCGCAAATTAATACCTCCACATTGCACAAATAACATGTAACAATATTTCAACATTAGAAAAATATTCACAATAATAGATTGGGACAAATTAATAACTAAATCCAATACCCCATCATTCACTCATGCTATTTAGTCAAATAAGAGGTACGCACTTACGAAAGGAGCATATAATTTTAGTGTAATTAGATCGATTAATTTGAGCAATGCAATCGTAACAATTCATCGAATAAGTCGGGAGAGTGTGGAGTGCACACTTGTTCGGGTTCTGTTACGATTTAGGAGGTTCGGGGGCAGCACCGCGGGGTCCAAGGGGCAGCAGCTCTTGGCGGGGTTGAAGGGGGGCAGCGTCCCAGTTTGGAGTCAAAAAAAATTTTATTCCTGAACCCACGCATCATTTGGTAAATTCATCAGAAAAATGAATTTTGAACCAAAACAGTGTGTTTGCTGGACACAACTGAAACCCGAAAAAGCATGTATTTTAGACATGGCTACTACCCGAAACAGTATTGTATTGACGTTTTGATTATTTATTTCATCAAACGAAACTGGCAAAAACACAGAAAAAATCGGTTGTTTTTCACAGCAAAATCATATTCTCGTTCTTGACAAGATTTTATATTTTATCCGATTGAAAGTTTGATGAACCGATCAAAAAAATTTATATCTGAAAGCGTATTGTGACTTCAAAAACAACATGCAAGAAATCCTCAAATTCCAAATATTAATAATTCCAACTTTGTACAGTTCCCACAACACCTTTTATCATTCTACGCCAACTGGCAGTGTGGCATTGGAAATAATCAATTTAAGCTCCTTTGGCAATTCTCCTACAACTTATTTAACAAATGAAATGAAATGCACGCAAGTTCGGCTTTACTGTTTTGCCCATACATGTGAGAAAGGCATGCTGACATCAAACGCTCGGATGGATTCTATCTGATCCTGTGAATCCTCATATGGTGCCAGGCCAGAAGTTCAGCGAAAACGGAGATTAACTTGTTGATGAATACAAGCCGGAAGTTTGCTAAAGCTAACAAGGCATGCAATGCTTGCATTTTACATTTCAGTTGCCTTAATTTCGGGTATAGGTGTCTTAATAATGAATATGACCTGGATTCCGCACTGATACAATTATATTTTTTGAAAAGCTAAGTAAAAAAACGAAAAATGAAATTACAAAACATACAACTTCAAAAAGCTAAGTAAAATAATTCCACTGTAGGAAGAAACTTTCAGGCACTGCCCCTTGTGCTAATCGGCATCAAAAGAGATGGAGGGAATGTGTCGCACGCAGTCGAAATCCTCGCCTTCTACTCCCTCAACTATTTTGAGCCTCCTATTAAACGCATTTTCCATTTTAATCAGTTTCAGTTCTTCAAGAGTAGTAACAAACTTCAGTCCTTGCGGAACCTTCCTCAACTTGCTTAATCTCTGTAAGTATAAACTTTTGAGGCGTGGCATTGCACCTTCCTCGATTCTCCATTCTGTCACATTTGATACTCCGATTTTAAGAATTTCAAGCTGACAAAATCAACCAGCAGTACAAACCATTTCTGACCCACTGTATGCATCATCTTGTAAACACAAATACCTTAGGTTATGCAACTTCTCTAAAATTACCATTGGGTCTTCAACTATTTTTGAACTGCTCAAAATTAACTTGGCAACACTTTGCGGCAGAAATTCCAGGCCATGGTTGTCTGAACCAAAACTTTGTGTTATTTGACCTATCAAAACTGCTTTTGTAAGATCTTGACAACCTGAAAGAGCTTTCAAACTCGGAAATGAACTCTGATTCATTTTCATATACAAAGAACGAAGACGGCCTGACACGATGCTTGGAGATTTTAGAACTAGGTAAGCTTCATTCCAACTTTTGCATACTACTGCCAAAGTACGAAGATTAGCAAGCTGCAGCACTGTGTCTTTTCTGATCAGATCTTGAGCATTTACACACTTCAGCGTCTCGAGATTTCTCAAGGTATCAAGTCGATTGAGACCACTGATATAAATATCCACTAACAAATGTCTCAAACACTCTAACCTCCCTACCGTATCAGGTATTTTACATACCAAGTTTCTCAAATCAAGGGTATGCAAATTCCTCAAGCAACCGATAGATGCTGGTATAGCTGGAGCTTCGTAAAATACGTACTTAGTTCTAGGACGCAATGCAGTTTCTCTTAATCCTAAATATCTTAAGTGAATCAGATTACCTAATTCTGTAGGTATGTAACCACAATATTGACTCACATTATCAATATTCAGTACTTTTAAGAGTTTAAATCTCCTAAAAGTGTGAACCGATTGTTTCAGTTCCATTCCACATGTGAACTTTTCAGCATAATAGAAAAGTGAACGGAGTTTATTACCCTTTTCAAGCAGTGGCGCAAAACCATTTTCAGATGCATGAGGATGAATGGCAACTCTGCACGATTGGCCTGAAAAACTGGAGATAACATTTCCAGCTCCTGTGTGCATCTGATGACCATCAAGTACTTCAACGAAGCCTTGCTCCCTTGCCTTTGATAAACACATATCTCGTACAAGATCATGCATACGAAAGATTTTTACTCCAGTACCTGTGTGGTCTGTTTTGCTAACTTGAACCATGCACCTGCTAACCAACTCTTCCAAATATTGCTCTGCTACATCTTCCATTGTTTCGTCTCCTTCAACTCGCGGAACAAATCCTTCAGCAATCCACATTCTAATCAACATCTTCTTCCTTATCTGCCAGTCCTCCGGAAATTGGGAAAGATAGAGAAAGCACGGCTTCAAGTGAAACGGCAAATCATGGTAACTCAAAGCCAATATGCCGTACACTCCTCCATACTGTTGATCCTGTTGCAACTTGGCAAATTGTGCATTGATGTTTCGTTGCACCATTTTCCACTCTTTGATGGACTTCTTTGTCGCTAGTAGACCGCCAATGACAGCGGCCGCTAAGGGTAGCCCTTTACATTCTTTTACCATCTCCCTCCCCAAAATCTCGTACTCTGGCTCAGCAATGGCACCCCTTGGGAATGCTTTCTTGCTGAGAAGCTCCCATCCCTCATCATTACTCAACAACGGTGGTTCCGTGGGAGCGCTCCATGGATCGGCATAAGAAGCAACATCTCTATTCCGGGTAGTGAATAAAACTTTGCTTCCTTTGGCCCCATTCGGAAAAGCTTGTTTAAGACTATCCCACGCCTCGTTTTTCCAAATGTCGTCGAGAACTACCAGGTACCGCTTCTCTCCTAACGCTTCGTAGAGCATTTTAACCAGCTCTCCCTCTATCATCTTGTCCAACAGAGACCTATATTCCAGCACTTCCTTCGTCCCCATTTTAGAAAGCATTTCCTTCTCCATATCATGCAACTTTAGTTTTTCCTGAGCGGACGACACTTGTGTCAGAATTCCAATGAGCACATCTTTAGGGGAGAACTGTTGAGATATGAAGGTCCAAGAACAGCAATCGAAATGCTGCCGCACATGAATGTCATTATATATTTTCTTGGCGAGAGTGGTCTTGCCCAGACCTCCCATTCCCACTATAGCAACGACACGTAACTGCTCACCCTCTCTCATCAGCTGAGCTTTGACTTCTCTCGTGATCGCATCAAAGCTAATAACATGTTCTTCCTTGTCATGGGGATATGACCTTCTGAGACTGTTTTGCATCTCGTGGGTAACTCTTTCAGTATCAAATCGAATGCCATAAGTCTGCATACTTGTTGAAATGTCTGCAATTCTGGTTCTGATTGATTCGATCCGGCTCCTTACTGTGTGCAAATAAAAAACTTTGGCGACGAACCCTCCTTTTCCAGCAACTTTAAGGATAAAGGTGTCGATAACATCTTCAGAATCATAAGCAACACCTCGGACATCGGACAACCAGTTGCCAACACGCTCATCTTGAAGTTTCCTGGAATCAGCATCTTTCAAGAAGCAATGCATTCTTTTCAGTTCATCCTTAAGGCGTGTAACATCTTCCTCTACACCGCTCAGGAAACGTGCTTCTTGTATAAGCAAGTCTGCAATTCTTTTACTTGCCAATGAAACAATAGCATCAACCATTCTGCTTCTTTCTTCAGAGCAGCAAGGAAAATGCGATAGATTTTTACTTAGAATTGGTACTGATTACATGTTCCCCTCTAGTTTCTTATAGAAAAACATCAACCAACTGTATAATAGTTGAGATTCGATAATAATTGTGGACAACAAGGCCATGACCATATTATTGCTGTCCTGACTCATTCATTTGGTAAGTTGACCTTCTATTTTATATGAATAAAAAAATAAATTGACTTGGATATTTCAAGTGAACTTGTCCAAACAATTGGAGACAAGGCACCACAGGGCGAGGGAATCTTATATTTATAATAAAAAGTTGACATAAAACAATTTTAAAATTGAATTATTGTAGTTCTACCAATATTACGGACTATGTATATACGCACACATAACGGTGATGCCTACCATAACGCCTCCCCATTACTTCCACAAATAAAATTTAACCATCTTTTAATATAAGAGAATATAACAAAAAGACAATACACTCCTTTTCCTTCGAAATTGCAATGTTATTTTAGGGTCTATGTGGCAGGCTACGTATTCAGTGATGAAAACCGAAAAATACATTTTAAATACCATGTCGAATATATGTACACTACCACCGGTGTCAAAACTACAAAATCATACTGATCCCATAAAACGTTTAAAGGATGAAAAAGAAAATTATGGCCTTCGAGAAGCTACGCTGCAATGGCCTTCTTTCAATGTACTTCTGAGTTCTTCAACAAATCAAACAAGCTACCACAGCATCCATCCACCTTCTACACTTTTCGCCACTCACCCTGTCAAGTTTAAAAATGCTAAAATGTGAAGAAGCAATCAGAGAACAAGTGAAGTCATCAGAAATGACTTTTCTAGCAATTATGCTTCAACTGCTGCGGTTTCTCCTATGGATTGATTCGAAAATCACCGCTAAATTTAAAGTGACTACTATCTAAACAGAACTTAAGATCTAATTAAGTCTCGGTTTAAGTTTCTACTACGTTCTTACTAATTTAGTAGTTTTACACTTTTACTTCCATAGCACAATAATGCAGACCAAAAATAAGTCAGAAACATAATGGGCGCCCTTTTTTCAGAAACATAATCTCTGCCCTATCTTAATAAGGACTTTATCATGACCGAGTTCCAGCCTTCCAAAGGACAGGACACCTTTTTTTTCACAGATTTTGAGCAGAAGACAGAGAGGTCAAGCAAGTTAATCACTCAGTAAAATTAGCAGCCATGAAAACTGTTGCAATGAAATTTGCGATCGCCAGAGGAACTTGAATTACAACAGAACTGAGAGAAAAGAGAACGAAATGGAAGAGATTAGACAATAGAGAGAGAAAAAGACAAGAGAACTTGGGAGAGAGAACAATTCAATTACTCACAATCAACATAACAGAATTCTACAAACTCAGGGATTATATAGCCATGGCTTCCTATCCTAACAACTCGATCAACCAAACAACAAAACGCAGACTAATTAACAGACTCAAAACGCTGAAAATGTAATCAAAACGCAACAAGTAATTTTCCATGTAACGAAAATCTACAAAATAGAACTTCTAACATATGCTTAAGTAAACCTAAGATAAGCTTCACCCCTCTGATTTTAAAAGGATGTCATCAAAAGAAAATTCTTTTTTGTCAACATGTTAGTCATTTTAAGAAATCAAAGAGCATTAATATATATATTTCCAAGTCTTTCCTAATGTTGATTATAAAAAGTTACATAATTCATATTCCAAAAATATTTATAGGATAATGACTTCCATAATTCATTGACCAAAACCTTAAAAAAAATCATTTCAATTTTCAAGAACAGAGGAAGTACTGTATACATGGACATTCTAAAATCATAATGGAGAAACCCACAAATATATCACACCCAAATATACCAGGCTACAAATGTAGTGGAAACAGTACAAAAAAGATAGAAAAGTCATGACATGCAGCAGCAAGAATATGTCCCAAACTAGAAGCCACAAACAACTAAAGGTTTATAAGCACCGATATAATCCATAATATCAAGACAGGAAAATATTAAAGTGATTCATCTGCCTTACCCAATAATGACAAGACTCATGCTGCAATCCTCACATCTTGTTTGGCATCATATATTTAGCTTTTTTCTCAGCAGGCTTTAAAATTTGGAAGGAGCACATCAGATTCTCATCTACACTCATCATAGCACCAGCATTATCAAACTCGCCACAATAATTAGGAGCTGAAAAAATTGTCACAAGTTGCCTCTCAGCAAAGAATTCATAACCATCTTCAACAACCTAGACCAAACACGAAATACAAAAAAATAATTTCTTGTTAGAGAAAATCCAAAATAAAACATAGAAAAGTAGCTAAACGAATATAAATAACCTGATGTGCTCGACAAACGAGATCCAAATCATGTTTTGCTAAGAATTCTGACACTTTATCAGGGCCAAATGTATATGAAACTCCTCTATCATTCATTCCCCAACCCTTAGCCTCTCTACAGGGATCTGACCAGAGCAAATCACAAAGTAAACCAGTATCTGGGATAACAGTTGGGCGAGGTAAAATTCTAATTTGGTCCAAATTTGTCAAATCAGGAGAGAGACCGCCATGCATGCACAAAATTTTGTCATCAATGAGAGCTGCAACAGGAAGGCAGTTGAAACACTCTGTAAAGGATTTCCAAAGCCTTACATTAAACCGGCGCTTACATTCATCATAAAACCCATATATCCGATTTATGGAAGCACATTCATGGTTCCCTCTCAAAAGAAAAAAGTTCTCTGGATATTTGATCTTATAAGCAAGCAATAGACATATTGTTTCCAAACTCTGCTTCCCTCTATCAACATAATCGCCTAAGAATAAATAGTTGGCTTCAGGAGGAAAGCCCCCATATTCGAAAAGCCTTAATAAATCACTGTATTGCCCATGAATGTCACCTGGAGAACAAATAAACAGGTAGCATCTTTAAAGGAAACTGAAGAACACAAGAAGTTATCATTAATCATTGGGAACTAAAATATACACTAATGATAGAGTAATCCACCCACACTACATAACTCAAAAACATAGAACCAGTCAAAAGTTCAGCACTACCTTTTGATTACCTGAAACACCAGTCTATTCAACAAAACCCAATAATAACTAGATGATAGTATCAAACTTTACGACATTGAATTCACAAATGCAAACAGATAATGATTTTTGCAGGCAAAAAAAATCAATGTCAATACCAAGCTAACTTGGCAAGGCAACAAACCCGCTTCACAAATTAGGAACAAGGAGTATAACATTTGTATCAATTCCAAGTTTATTTCTTGATGAAAAACTTGTTGAGGAATGTAAACAGATTATCAAACAGTACATACAAGTTTAAGTAGAATAGAAAACAAGCTCAAACTCCATCGCCGAAACACATTTTCCCAATAATGTATGATGCCAAGTTAAAGACTTTGAAAGATAAAAAGAACCAAAGACATAAAGTTCTGCTCCATTATGTCAATCACAAACACCATCAAAGCCTCGTTCGGCAAATATATTCGTCGCATAAAAAAACCCAACAAAACCTAACAAAATCCCACAAAACCGTCAAAACCCAGACGATTCAAAGCAGCACATATAAGAAAGTTAAAGCTACTGCACGTATATCGTACCACAAATCTTAATAGGGGCTTCCAGCTCAAGCAAATTAGGTTGTTGCATAAAGATCTCCCGAGAAGCAACACAGAGCTGCTTGATCTCCGCCTCAGATAGCTGTACCTGTTTGCCCGGTCTGGCTGATCGGACCTCCGTAAGCCGTTTGATTATATCATCAAGTACGGCAGGGTCCATCAGAACCTGCCCTTGAGTCGCCATTTGAAAACCTTTTTAATTGTTCTTCCTCCCTACTAAAGACGCTAGTTTCCCCAAGCAAGAGAAGGGGGGAGGGAACCCTAGAATTAAAACAGTGAAAAAGTTGTGAAGATTATATAGTATTGTAGTCGTTATTGGGTTCCGTCGAAAAACATGGTATTTTCTCGGGAAAAAGAGGAGGAAAATACTAATTAAAAAAATGTAAGAAATAGTTGAGGATAAAAAAGTGGAAAATGTCGAGAATTAAGAGAAGATGGAGACGGCTGCAATTTCTATGTGGCGGAAGAGCCTATGATCTAGTATCTTTCTTCCACATGATGGGGCCACTTGAAACTGCACCCTATGGGCCCTCACCAAAAACGACACCGTGCCATTACATTCATACGAATAGGATGTATTATTCAATCTTAACGCCCTTATTATAAAATGACTTGCTACGCGTCGCCCGTTTTTACTTCGCGTCGCCCGTATTTTTTCAAATACTTTCCTCTTTTACCCCTGGGCCTAATTTCTCTATATAACCCCCCTTAGCTAACTTTTTTTCTATTCTAACATCCAAACTTCAAATTCATACCCCAAAATTTCTCTAAAATTCCAAAAAATAATTCCGGCTACATTCCGGCGACATGGACGGGTGACGGAGGAAATCAGAAGCGTCGGCTCAGGTAAGTTATCGAATTTCGTTTAACATCGGGCGAGCTTTTTTCGGGCCGTAAAACAGCACTGGAAAAAGCTCGCCGGAAACCGGTCGGGGTTGCAGTTTCCGGCGCCGGAAAATGCAAACCCGACGGAAACGGTTCGTTTCCACCGGAAACGAACCAATCCGTTCGTTTCCGGTGGAAACGAACCGAGTTGGTTCGATTCCGTCGCCGGAAACGAACCAACCTGGTTCGTTTCCAGCGAGGGAAACGAACTGGTTCGTTTCCGGCGACGGAATCGAACCAGGTTGGTTCGTTTCCACCGGAAACGAACCGATCGGTTCGTTTCCGGCGGAAAACGCTTGCCGGAATAATTTTCCGGCCAACCTTAGGGTTGGCAGGAATTATTTTCCGGCCAACCTTAGGGTTGGTCGGAAAATAATGCCGGCCAACCCAACCGTCGGCCAGAAATAATTTCTGGCCAGCGGATTGGTCGGCTGGAAATAATTTCCGGCCAACCAACCCGTCAGCCGGAAATTATTTCCGGCCAACGGGTTTGTTGATCGGAAATAATTTCCGGCCGATCAAACCTCTGGCCGGAATTATTGTCCGGCCAGCGATTTGGTCGGCCGGAAAATAATTCCGGCCAGGTGCATTTCTGGCCGGAATTGATTCCGGCCAATAACGTTGTCGGCGGAAATTTAATTCCCATGGCCGGAATTTTATTCCGGCCGGCCAGTAGGCTGGCCAGAATTGTATTCCGGCCAAGTGTCAAACTGGCCGGAATAAAATTCCGGCCGAACCATATTATGGCCGAAATAAAATTTCGACCAATAATGTGGCCAGCTTGACACTTGGCCGGAATAAAATTCCGGCCAACCACATTATTAGTCGAAATTTTATTTCGGCCATAATATGGTTCGGCCGGAATTTTATTCCAGCTCTTAACTCTTTTGGCCGGAATAAAATTCCGACCGGTAACTGGGCCGGCCGGAAAATCCGGCCGGCCATTATACAGTCGCCGGAATTGACAATCCGGCGAGGAGTGAAAAAAAAAATTTTTTGCTTCGAGGGTATTTTTATCTTTTGAACGGGCGACGCTTAGTAACTCCCTAGAATAAAAGTTTCCACTTTGACCAAAATTTGAGGTCCTAAAAATTAGGCGGTTATTGGAATGGACTAATCACAGCTCATCACATGACTGACAGTGAGTCGAGCTCGATGGGATTTTCATTCTGCTAGAACCACAACAGAGCAGAATAAACCTGAGAATTAATGTTAGGAATGGCAAATGTTAGTAGCTTCATCAATCACCAATCATCCTCTCCCCTGCTTCATTGCTGCTCCTCTTATCCTCCCACCAAATGCAACTACAGGTATTCATCTTCTGATTTGAATTTTTTAGCTGGATTTTAAAGGTTTTGTTTCTTTGGACAATTAGCGTTTACTTCTGTGATCTGTACATCTCTTTTAGTGCCTATTCCTGTGACTTCAGTTTTTTGTTTGGCTGAGTGAGGGTATTGATTTCCTGAACCCTAAATCATAATCTGCTAGCCTCGATTCTTGAAATCCTAATGCTGAACTTCTCTTTCTTATGAACTCTTTATTGTGCCCTCTAGGGAATTTAATTGCATTTTTTCATTTTGATCACTCAAATGTAAGACAGTGTGCATTCATTAGTCCACATTCAGATGAGGGGTGAGAAATTATCAAAGGTGATGGCCTCTTTAGTCTTCAGTTACTGATTTCCTTTGACGTCTTTTCCCCCCTTTGATGAGAAAATTCATACTGTTTTCCATTGGTTATATTGTTGGGTAACTCCAAGTTTTTAATACTCAGCACGTAACTATGTGATGTGCAACCCAGTATCAGCAATTCAATTGGTAATAACAGGACTAGCTGTTTTGTTTTTGTTAAAACTGGCCCTTTGTTTGAGTTTTTATTCTCAATTTTTGTTTTCTCCTTGTATCCCCTTGCTTCTGTTACAATCTTTTTGGATGATGCTGCCTAGCTATATCGTCCTAACTAGAATTCATTTTTAGCCTACATGTTATTGTATTTATTCATTTTCTTCATTGAATTTCTGTTATATAGGCGCGTACCCAGTCAAATGGTCTTAAAATGTTCTATTGACAATCCCATCTCAAATAACATTGTGGTCAGACGTGTGCTCTCTGGCTTTGCAGCGTCTTTACTATGTCTCTCCCAAGCAAATTTGGTTAGTATTTTTCTTCTCTTACCACCAAACTTAAACCAAGCTCACAAGTCCTATAATCATATCATAGTTTTTACTACCAATTTTTGTTATTCCACTTTACTACAAAGGCTCAGAAGTCTGTGACACAAATTTTAAATGTCATTAGTGACGTCACCCAAAATTGATGAACATTAGTTCTCCCCTGACAAAAGCTTTAATATTTTTGGCAGGTCAGTGCAATGGACGTGTCTCATTCCAGTGATATCTGTCAGCTTGCAAGTGTAGCAGAAAATAATGTTGTTCTTCCACTTGAAGATAGTTCTGATGGGAAGCTAATGATGATGAGAGGAATGACAGCCAAGGATTTTGACCCAGTTAGATATGCTGGAAGGTGGTTTGAAGTGGCTTCTCTTAAACGAGGATTTGCTGGCCAAGGTCAAGAAGATTGCCATTGTACTCAGGTTTTTGAAATTAATAGTTATGCAAATTTTCATTCTTTTCAACTGCTTCATTTGCTGAACTTCTGGAGTTTACTTGCTTAAAATACACTTACTTTTCCAATATCTCACCTTAAGCTCTTTGTAGATATTAAATGTTTAAACATCCTATGCAATGTATACATCATAGTAGTCGAGAGTGCAAAGCGCTAGGGTCTCGCTTCTCACTTTTACACAAAACGCAAAAAATTTCGATCGCTTAGGAATGAAAAAGTGCACTATTATAAATTTTTCCAACATATTATATATTTAGAAAATTATAAAATATAGACAGATAGCCACTTAAAACTAATGAATATAAAAAATATTACATGTCATAATAGTCCACAACAACAAAAAAACAAATCATCAAAATCCAATAATCATTAAAATCTAACCCCGTGCGCTTTTCTTTTTCAAAGCGCACGCTTTATTGCGCTTTTTGCACCCCAGCGCTTTTTGTTCGACCGAAGCGCAAAGTCGATTTTGACTACAATGGACTATACATTAGGAGCTGACAAGTCAGCTTACCGATTCTTCTTCCCCGATGATGTGAAAACCTTCACTTCTCAGAAACATTGAATTATTAATTGTTTCAAATGTTTATTTTGATATAATATCTCAGATAATATCTTAGCGGAAACTTTATGCCTCCAAATCCTGACAGCCAACATTTCATAATTTGCAGGGCGTGTATACATACGATATGCAGGCAGCAGCAATTCAGGTTGACACCTTTTGCGTTCATGGAGGCCCTGACGGATATATTACTGGAATTAGGGGAAGGGTTCAATGCCTGTCAGAGGAAGCTTTGGCGAAGAACGCGAGCGACGTAGAAAGTCGAGAGATGGTCAAAGGGAAGTGTTACCTTCGATTTCCAACAATACCCTTTATCCCCAAGGAGCCATACGACGTCATCGCAACCGATTACGACAACTTTGCACTTGTCTCTGGAGCAAAAGATAAAAGCTTTGTTCAGGTAATCACATATTGTGCAGGATTAGTGCTTTTCCAATTTCATCTAACTTGTTCGGCATAATTATTTCAGATTTATTCAAGGAGACCAGACCCGGGGCCTGAGTTCATAGAGAAATATAAAAATTACTTGGCAGACTTTGGTTACGATCCCAGTGAAATAAAAGATACCCCGCAAGATTGTGAAGTAATGTCAAATAGCCAGTTAGCGGCAATGATGTCTATGCCTGGGATGCAGCAGGCATTAACGAACGAATTCCCTGACCTAAAATTGCAGGCTCCAGTTCAACTTGATCCCTTTACAAGTGTGTTTGACACTCTCAAGAAACTTGTGCAGCTCTATTTCAAAAGGTGAATGAGCTTATTGTCTACGTGGCAGCCAGCCAACTTCTGTGATTTCCATGCACAGTAACAGAAAACTTTCTTACCCTTGTAATTTATAGTCAATTTATTATTATGGCTGCAATTTGTGTTCTTTTGTATATAAGAAACAATTGACACGTGCATTTTTTATTTCTCATAGTTGTATGATATGCCCATATCTGTTTACTTTGCTCATGGATGAATTAACCATCATATGACATTTCATGGTTATGTTGTTTGTGGATGACATCGTATTTATTGATGATAAAAACCAAGGGTTAACAAAAGGTTTAGAGCTAAGTAAAGTATGACGGAATTCATGTACACCAGGTTCAACATAAGCAAAAGAAGAGGGAGAGGAGGCAATATGATTGTGTCAAATTGCAACTCCTTAGGCATTTTGGTCCTGTCTTTTAATATGGTGATGAAAAAACTCATAGGTTTAACGGTAAACATAAAAACATGTTTTGCGGTTTCACTCGCTCTAAAATACATGCTTTGTGGAATTTTTTTCTGAAAGACATTTCATGAGATTTGTTACCGTTAATTAAAAAAATCAATTCTTAATTACGTCATAAAAAAAGGTTATCTTATCAATTTTGAATTGAACTTTTAAAATTTAGTCAATAAAAACACAATACAATTTAATAATAAAATTCAGAATTTATCTAATTTAAATGTGATGATAACTTTGAAATAATTATAATAAAATGAAATTTTTTGGAAATTCTACGGGTGACTTTGCCTTGAAAACAGTTATCATTACTGATCCAATAATTGAAAGTAAGATGCTGATCCATAAACCTATACTATTAATATGTTTATTCTCCCAATTGTGAAACTAAATTACAATTATATTATAAACCAAATATGTTGGAATTAACTATATGAATAATACTTTAATCTCGACATATTGTAGAGTAATTATTACTTCATATTAAATTTAATATTAATTGTCCAATTATTAAATTTTATAAAAAAAAATTCATTTTTAAAAGATTCTTAATCCTATAAACACCTTCATTTTATTTTTTTTTCTTTGCCAGTCACAGAAAAGGCGAAATCCCTGTTCTTTTATGAGTTCATGATTTTTTATAAATAAAAGAAAGAGTATTTAGTCAGTTAGACCGAATTAGTCCTCAAACCCCAATTTCCTTGTTCTTTTACTTCCTAGACCCAATACCTCGATCTCTCCCCGATTCTTTTCTTTTACCCCTCCGCCGCCCCCAAAGGCTAGCCTCGCCTTCAACTACTGCTCCAGCGCTCGCCCTTGTTTGCTTGGATATTGAAATTTGGTTGCCCGTTTTCTTTTGATTTGGGATATTTCAGCGTTGGTTGTTCCAAAAACATTTCTGATTCAGGTACTTATTTCCTGTGTTATTCTTTTCACGAATTCTGTAGGTAGAAGTTTCAATTGTGCTGTTCTTTCGCGTCATCGGTGCATATTTTTTGGTTCGTCATATATTTTCTGTAGTAATTTTGCTATACAATTGCGTGATTCAGTTTCCCCCATTCATATTAGGTCTTCTTGGTCAAAATTGAACAACTATGAAGTTATCCTTTTCAATTCCTGCAAAATCAGCCCACAAATCTACAGTTAAACCTAAAGCCTCTTCTGAGATCGACACTCCAGGAGAAAATAATGGCGCTGCAAAGCAATTTGTCACTGAATTTGATCCTTCAAAATCCCTACAAAGTTCTAATCGGACTCTCATAATACCACCTATAGAGAATGAATGGGAACCTCGTAAGCGTTTGAAGAATATTGACCTCCTTCCTACGCTTCAATCTGATGGGGAAAGCCTCTGCTTCGAGGTCGCTACTGGAATAGAGGATGGTGATGATAAGTCTATGTCTTATGGTCTTAACCTCAGAGAGCAAAATAATGCCAATGGAGATGCTGATGGAGCAGGAGTAAAAGGTCAGCAGAAGCACGTGGGCACTGAAAACATGTTGCTGGAGAAACTGAAATATGATCTCCAGCGGCTGCCCGAAGATAACGGATTTAAGGAATTTGAGGATGTTCCAGTTGAAGGGTTTGGCGCAGCTTTGATGGCTGGTTATGGTTGGCATGAAGGAAGAGGGGTTGGCAAAAATGCCAAGGGAGATGTTAAAGTGAAGGAATTCCGGAAGAGAACAGACAAGGAAGGTCTGGGCTTTGTTGCTTCTGTTTCCAATGCTGGCAGTAAATCTGTAAAGGATAGGGACAGGCAACAACAGAAGAAAAGAGAAAGAGACTTAGGTAGTAATGGTGATGGGTTCTTTGTTGGTAAAGAAGTGAGAGTCATTGATGGTGGAAGAGATATTTTGGGCTCAAAGGGTAAAATTTTAGAGAGATTAGATGCTGATAGTATTGTTGTGAGGCTTGCAGAAAGTAAAGAAGAGGTGAAACTGCTGGTTTCTGACATTGCTGAATTGGGATCTAAGGAAGAAGAGAAGTGCTTGAGGAAGTTAAAGGATTTACAGATTGTGTCCAAGCAGTCGAAGGGCAGATACAGTAATAATAGAATTTCTGAATCAACCGAAGCGAGCAGAGTGAGTATGAGGAGAGACAATGATAAAGCAAAAGATGACAGAAAGCGGTGGCTCAGGAATCACATTCGGGTCAGGATAATAAGCAAGAACCTGAAAGGAGGTAGATTTTATTTGAAGAAGGGGGAGGTGGTGGATGTGGTTGGTCCGTATATATGTGATATATCGATGGACGATACAAAGGAATTGGTACAAGGAGTAGACCAGGATCTTCTCGAGACTGCATTACCGCGAAAAGGGGGTCCTGTTCTTGTTCTTTATGGGAAACATAAGGGCGTGTATGGTAATTTGGTTCAGAAGGATTCAGATCAAGAAGTTGGGGTTGTACAAGATTCAGATACTCACCAGTTACTTAATGTCAAGCTTGAACAAGTTGCAGAGTACGTTGGGGATCCTAGCTATGTTGGATATTGATACTTGTGTTTCATTTTCTATCAGCAGGTACTTCAGAGCTACTTCTCCCGAGAATTTATTTTCTTAAATGTTGTTGATAACTTTGCAGCTTGTAATATGATACTTTAATTGATACTAAGTCCATTTTGCTCTAAATTAGTTCTTGACTTGTATTGGTTGCTTAATGTGGTATATGACAATATTCCAATTAGAGCCTGTTTATGTGATTGCTCTGCTTGCTTGTTGAACTTGCTTGTTGTCTGGGGGCAACAGAAAAAGTCTTGTCTGGGTGCTCATACATGTTTATTGTTTAATAGTGAGCAATTGATGTAATGTTCTTTATTATTTTCCGCTAATAATAGTCATAAAGAAAATAGATAATTTGCATGCATAAAGTTTTCTTAGCAAGGGAATAGTAATTAACCTAGGATTAGTAGTTAAAGTAAATATGGCATTTTGATAATTCATTCAAAAAATAGAGTGCTCTCACTTGTATTTTATAGATATACCTTGGTAAAGATTGTCATAGCCTCCTTGAATAATAATGGTAAAGATTCTAGAACAAGGATTGCCGTTATATCTCATCTCTTGCTGATTTAACTGCCGAGCGATATTCTTCATTCACTAATTCTCTCACTATGCCCATCCGCTGACATAATTTTGAAACCATGATAAATTGGATCTCTTGTGTTTTGTTTACCAAATGCTTTACCTAATTGCTCTGTTTGGAATTGATTATTCTTTGAGTGTTTTGTTTGAAGTGTTGCTAGTTCTGTGAGTGTTCATGTATGTCTTGCATTGCAGATAAGTGGAGGAAACAATCATATGGATCTGAATGCATATAGAAACACAATATGTCAAAAACTATTGTCTCTTCAGTTCCTTTTTGCTATAATCCAATCGAAGGTTTCATAGGTCTCTCCGATTTAACAGAGCGGTCGATGCCTTTTCCAACATATAATGAATTCTAAATGCAGCAACATACAGTGTTTTCTTCAATTTGCCATTTTTCAAGCTCTTGTGAGCAACACTGTCTGCATCGACAACTATTAAGAGTAGAGATCATTGAATATGGTTGCTGAGATTGTAGCCTTTTAGCTTTCGCTTATAGTGGTGCAACTTGTCTCTGTTCTTCTGTTTACTTGCCATCTAACATCTATACTTGTTATCAATTTCTGATCAAGTGTGTAAAAGACTTGGGGTATTATATACCTCAAAAATATGCATTTGATGCGAAAAAATTCCAAAGTGTAATGATGAAGAAACAAGCACAATCATTGCAAATAAGAAGGCAAACAAGACATTCAATCGTCTGATCTTAGTCTACAGCAAAGATTCTGTTTAACCAGCATTTGCTTCAGGCAATTCAAAATTTAATAATTAGCGGAATAACACCAAATCAAAGAATTCAGAAATTGAAGCCAAAAATGAGAGATGAGAAGTTGCCAAATTTGTGATTAAAGATATCACAGTTTATGATCTCGACTCGAGTTGGAATCTTGCTCTTCAAAGCCCATGAATAAAAATCTATTTTACAATTGGTAAAGTATAGTAGAATCTCGATAAAGTAATATTCGATAAAATAATATTCTCGTTAAATAAATATTTTTCTCTGGTTCTGACTTGGGCCAGTTATATTAAATTAATATCTCGTTATAGATAATAATTAAAAATAAAATATTAAAGGCTCATAAAAAATGTAAAGTAATAATTATTATAATAAATCCAGACTTTATATATATTTCTACATCAATAATACAAGATCAATAATTATTTTTTCTTAAAATATGAATCTATAGTTGATTATTTTTTCTTCTCACCAAGACCAAAGGTAATCTGATCCTTAATTTTTTGAAGAGCGAACACAATTTCCGAAATATTTTGTTCATATTGTACCAAATAGTTTGACAATTTAATCATTGCTTGAAATGCCTCATTTGACGATACATGTGGGACAATGCTACTATCATCTTATTCAAGATCATTCTTATCATCGTTATTCAGTGCAAACTGAATGATCTCTTCCTCTGTAGGTGATTCCATAACTGCATCATTCTCGTTAGAATAATTCAGAAGATGTTCAATATCCATCACATTTCTATAGCCTAAATTAGAGATGACATCATTTAATTTTTTGACACCTTCATCTAATTCACAAACTTATGGTTCGGGAACATTGTTTTCTTCCGGCCAAATCTTGCAATGTCGAAAATAATTTGCAATTGTTATTTCTTTCACGTCAAAATTCCAAGCCAAGCTAGCAAAATTAATAGCATTCAAAATATTAATTTTTTCAGTATTTGATACTTCAACCTCGAGACCTTGTAGGATGCTTAAATAAAAACGACGATGATAATGAGCTTTGAATGCTCGAATAATCCCAGCATCACATGGTTGAATCTTAGACCTTGTGTTAGGAGGTAAGAAAAACAACTCTACATTTCTTAAACCTTCAACTATCTTTGGATGAGCTAGGCAATTGTCTACTATTAACAAAACATTTCTGCCATTCATTCTCTTATCAAACCAACCAACATATTCTTGAAAAAGTAAGCCGGTCATCCAAGCTTTCTTGTTGGATCTATAAATGGAATTAAGATTTTTCATATTCACATTTTTAAAGCATCTAGGATTCACAAACTTACCAATAATCCATAATGGTACTTTGTCAAATCCATCACCATTGCAACAGAGAGCAAGAGCAATTCTCTCTTTGTCTTTTTTGTGACCTTCAAGCTGCTTGGTAGAAAGTTAATGATCAGCTTCCAATTAGTAAAATAGTCCAGTTTCATCCATATTATAAATATCCTTCAATTGAAACTGATCTAGTTTTGACCTTATTCTAGGCAATTCATTTTCAATGTTCTCCATGATAACTGAACCACTTTCACCAACTTATGTAAGACTTGATTCCGTATCTTGACTTGAAACATTCTACCCAACTAGAAGAGAAGTTGAAATCTGGATTAGTTTCACTATACATTTTTACAAAAAGATCTTTTGCTTTTCCTTGAATAATTTCCCCTGACATGTTCACTTTCTCTTGCATTTGAAGAAACCACTCATATAAAACTTTCTCCAAATCAGGGTATTTTGCTGGTTTATGCCTCTTGGCATCGATATTTTTCATCTCATTTGATAAATACTCTGCCGACCTTTTAAGAGTGTGATATTGTTGATTGACTAATATATATGGCTCCTGAGTTTTTGGAAGTTGAAATATATTTGGCAAAAAGGGCACCCACATTCATCTTTTGCTTCTTCTTTATGAACCATATAACAAACACATCAGTAGAAGGCATTGTTAATTGGTTCTTCCTTCCTAAGAGGCTAGCAGACAAGAATTTTCTGAATAACACGGTGGCTAAGCTTGGTTAGGTTTTCAGCAGACTCCTTCACCATTGTCTTAGAGATCTCCTTCAAATATTTATCTCTCTTAAATTCAGGAGGATAAGTACTCAGCACAGTATCCATATCTCCCAAATAAGCTTCTTCCTTCGAGATCACTTGTAAAGCCACATTAAGATCATTGATGGATAACGCCTTCTTCCTTCCCATCAGTCGAAAGAAAACCTTTGGATCATCGTTTGATGGTGAAAGTTGAGAGAAACTCCAAAATGAGTTCCTTGTAGGCTAGGTCCTCTGGTTCTGCAAAAGACATAAGGCCAGCACCTTTTAATAAGCTTCTAACTTCTTGAGCAAGGTTAAGGCTGAGTAAGGTAGCCCAGTCAAAACTCCTAGAACTTTGGAATTACACTTGCGAGAGGGATTGAAACTTCGCTAACTCAGCCTCATCAGTGAAAATCATGCACCGTTTTACATTTCTTTCCTACGGGGTCAAGTTTTCATCACTGCCCACTATGTTAGAGGGTTGCGAGGTAGTAGGGGTTGGTGGTTTTGAAGCAGAAGGTTTGGAAGCTGAAGCTTTCACTTTCTTAGACATGGTGAGAAATGAAATGTTAGCGTAAGGAAATAGCTGAAAAGAAAATTGAAAATGAAGAGAATGAGCAGAGAGGGGAAA
>CATIWQ010354284.1:0-28121 GCA_949673415.1 Euphorbia schlechtendalii
CAACTTATCCCGGACCCGAATCTCTGTGTCTTGGTGGGCCGTCCCCCGGACGTTAAGCCTCACAGGACTCTAATTCCTGGAAAGAGCTAATCCAGGTGGCGACTCCACACTGAGAGATGGCGGATTCGGGTTCGAACCGATATAAAACGTTTTCGCCTTTTTTTCTCTCTTTTTAACCTTTTTTCCGGGTCCTAGACCCGGTGATTTTCCTTCATCTGTTTTCAAAACACCCCGGTGGACCGCGCCTATGATTTCCCGCGCGCTCTCGGCCCACCGCTCCGTGTCGTCCGCTCACAATAGTACAAAATGAATATTTACATGTATGATCGATTTGATTTTGGCGAGGCCCGTGCGACCTAATTAAAATGACAACGATTTAAAATTTCTTATTTAGAAATAAAATGATTCATTTTATTTACAAATATGTTTGTTGCCCATTTTAATTTAGTGAAAATGATGGCATGGTAAAAGGTGAGGTCTGTTATCCGAGAATAATTTTTATTCCCTTTGTAAGGGTATTCTAACATGTATTTCATAATTAAAATAATAAAAAAATAATTGAAAGCATGAAAGAAAGTTATATAATAAAATGATGATAAATAAATAAATAAATAAATAAAAAGGTTAACAAAATATAAAGGAATAAGATAAATCCTAGATCGATAACGAAAATCGAGTTCGTCTACGCATTTAGGAGAAAAGAAAAATAAAAATAAAAAACATAATACATAGGAAAAAGTAGCTCTAGAAACTCAGAGGCTTACCCTTTTGTTGCAAATCTACGTCGACAAATCCGTTTGATCTTTGGGAGTGCTTCTCGTTCGTTTTGATTTAATTGGTGAAAATGTCTTATTTTAATCCTAAAAATATTCAGACTCGGACACTAAATTTGTTTTAGGCCTGAGAATATCCACGGATTTTTGGTAAAAAAATGGAAGAAAGAAATATTTGAAAATAATTAAATTAATGAAAGAAATCTGAAAAGAAATGTAGAAAAAGTCGGAATTATTTCTCTAGAAAAATATTTTTTTTGTAAAAAATTCCTCCGTCGTTATCAAGAGAAAACCCTATTTTTTGAATTTTTTCGGTCTATTTTTCGGTCCCCCTAAATCCCAAAAATGCCCCTTTATTTATGGGGGGAATTCAAAAGAATTCCCCCTATAAAGGGGAATTCTGGCGAGCCCAGCTGCTGGGCTCGCAAGAATTTGCAACCAAATGACCAAATGGCCCAAAGAAAATATTTATATGGGCCATTAAGACATTATTTTTAACGAAGAGAACTCCCATTTGAAGATCATCGGACGGTAATTGTGTGATTCAAGGATAAAAATCTCAAAAAGCCGTCATCATCTAACGCGTGAGTTGGTACATAATCCTATGCTCACACCAATGATGCCTGCAAGAGACAAACATACATCATATGATAAGTGTTTTTCATGCATAAAGTCATTCATACATACATACACATCATGTCAGTTACAGGTCAAGGAGATGTTAAACCGTGGTAATGCCATTCCGACAAGAAAAACACTCTACCTCCACATGAGGAAACTACAACTATCAAGAAGGTGTCGAAGCAACACATCATCAAAATTGAGAATGACAATGTCCCAACTCAAGTCATTTCAACTTTTATCAAATTCAAGCCTACCTAGGCCTCTTTCAAGCAGAATTACAACATAACAAAAGCTTCCCAAAACAACGAAGCAGCTATCGAGACATCCCCAAAAATCTCAAACACAAATTTCCACGTTTATCACGAGCCTGAAGAAAAATTTCCCAGAACCCCCACATTTTAATTCTTGATTAAGGGGAAAAAATTTTTGCTTTCACCAATCTCAATCAAGGAATTGAAACAAGTATCTACTAATAAATTTCCTCATTCTTACAGGTACCCTTCAACTCACAAGGGGTATCTATGTCAAACTCACAACAGCGAACATATCATCAAAGGCATGGAGCACATGGCTTTTATCCTTCCCCTAGTAGTTTCGAGGATCACAGTCAACCCATAGTCAACTCACAAGGGGCATACAATTTAAATCGCAATGGTCAACCATCCCATAGCGGATTTCGACAAAGACTTACCATAGTCGATGTATTTTCAAAAGCATGAAGCACACATCTCTCATTCATTCCCCAGCCATTCTAGTGGTAACAGTAGACTAGAGGTCAACTCACAAGGGCATTCACAATGGACATTCTACAGTCTGCATACTTTCCCAGACTTTCTACAGTCCACATCACTTTTCTCGACTTTTTACAGTTAGTGGACTTTCTACAGTCTGTACATGGGACTCTCAACCAGAAGAAAGGAGGCGCATGGCTAACGTTCTTTCCCTAACGGTTCTAATGGTAGAAACAAGCTAAATGTCAACCTTCAAGGGATAATCATTGTCGAATGGGCAATTCGCAAGGGGAATGGAGAGACCAGTCCCCGATAGCGCCGCACCAGGATAAAAGCTTCCAATCATCATGAAGTTTCCATCCTGAGTAGTGCCAACCATGATCAGTCAAGTATCATCTCTAAACCCCACTACTCTTTCAAACATGGGACTGTACTGATCTCATATCAGTAGTGACCCCACGAGGGGTAGCCTGTGAGTATGGGATTTCACTCCTAACTCGTGAGTTCAATGATGAAGCTATAATTTATTTTTCCTTGCTAGTTTTTTCACTTTTTACAAGATCCTGAATTCATCTAGAGGAATCTTGCTTTGTTTCTTTGAGCCTTAACCTTTTTAGACTATTTCATCATAAAAAACCCAAGGCAAAAGAGCCATGTCATTAACGACATGACCATGTATTTAACGATATGGCTAATGTTGTTCATGATATACTAATGTCGTTAATGAAATCACTAATGTTGTTAACGACATCGACTTTGCAGCAGAACCAAAATTGGACTTTCTACAATTTTCAATCAAAAAATCCACTTTTTCCCACATGCTTGAATAATTTCACATGCTCAACCACTCACCTACCTTACCTAGGATACTTCACATAAAATCTTTTATGGATATGAAAAAAGTAAGTAAGGAAGCATGGGTTAAAGAGAAGTATGGATTAAAAAGTAATCTTAGGTGGACCTAGGTGGACTTTGGATTGAAGGGAGTTTTAATAAAGAGAAGACTGAATTTTGAGGTAAAGGGGAGCTCACAATCTTGTGCTAAAGATGCAAGTGAGAGTTCAAAGAGTTCTTGAGCAAGTTTGAGTATTCTTGAGTGGTTTTTCTTGAGTTTTTTCATTAAGTTTAGACTTTAAGCATCCAAAAACTTAAAGTTCCGGTTTAGTTAAGTTTAAGTTTATAGAAAGGGGTATGAACTTGGGGCATTTAGTTCATCTTTTAACAAAGCTTGAGGTGTAGAGATCATCTAAGCAAACTTGAGGTTTAGAGATCACATAAGCAATGCTTGAGGTGTTGAGATCATCTAAGCAAACTTGAGGTTTAGAGATCACTTAAGCAATGCTTGAGGTTTAGATTTAAATGGAGAGTTTACAACATCTTTATCACTCACTTGAAAGTTACTACACCTTATAAAACATCTACTTTGGCAAGGAATAGATCCCTTCCAAAGATATTCAGTAAATCACCAACTAACAACTAAATAAAACAAAAAAGAAACAAGGAGAGCTTCCTAGAGGACTTCATAGACCTTAAAGAAAGTGAATTCATGACTATAGGGTAGCCTTTGAGTTTCTAGAGTTTGTGCTTACATTTATATGCTTTCCTTTTTTAAGTTTCATTTTCTTTTCGGTTATTTCCATTTTCGCACACCCAACTATTTTACGAGAATTTCAATTTGATTTCAAATATTTTTGATAATTTTGTTTACATAAACATATTCTACACATCTTGAGCTTTCTTGAATGATAAAGATCATCTAAATTGGTTAAGTATAGCAAACGTTATGATCATTCGAAGTTTCGGATTTCCATTTTGTTGTTTCCGTCATTTCTATGTGATTTTTGCAGGTCTGGAACTTCAATGTCATTAATGACATGACCTTGTAGAAAACAACATTGCTTTGGTAGAATCTAGTTTGGCTTTGTTTTGCACCGTTTCAAATCGTTTAGGCCCGGAATAGCCCATTGAGACCCTTCAAAATTTTGAAATGCATCATTGAGGGTAACAAACTTCTAAATTGTAATTATTTTGGAGTAATGTATGCTTTAAAAACATATTAATGTATCAATTACTATTTAGAGTAGCAAGGGAAGTGCTCCGGGTCATCCATATTGATATCTCCCTTCACCAGGAAGTCGGTAATGATATGGATGACATCGTTAACGTTGTTAACCCAAACAACAGCTATGTTATACATGTTTGGCCTAGATTTATGTTTATAAATGTTGTTTTAGGTCACCCACATAAAGGCAATTCAACTTCCCGGATAACGGACCCTACAATATAACATGCGGCATTTTCACTAATAAAAATGACCAGCATAGTTGAAAATAAAAATGAACCATTTTTATAAAATAAGAAATTCAAAATCTCCAACAAATTGAGCATATGGTAAACTTGGTACATATCTATATAGTGGAATATCCCATGTGCTAACCTTTACGGATGTAGGTAGTTTAGGATAGATGTATGTTAGGGTTTAATTTCCTTTGGGTATCGCATTTATCAAATGTAACATTTGTTAGATATCGATGTATTTAGGTGATTTGTAAATCCCCTATCCCAAGATGTAATTAATGTCGTAGATTAGGCTCATTTGCTTTCTTACGTGTTTACTTTCTCGCACTTTATTTATCACTTTCTGCATGCATGCTAAATAACAAAAAACATAAGCCAAAAACATCTAGATTGAATTGAAATATCATAAGTGTGGTTTCCAAATGGGAATAATGTAACTTAAATAACGATGAAGTAAGTAACTCATCCCTGACCCGAATATCTGAACTATGGTATCACTTAGGCTTAACGGATGTAGGTTGTACCAAATTTTCCCATAAGTGTTGATCTGGGTGGTGACTCTGAGTACCATAGGCTAGAGGTTCTGATCTCGAGTCTATTAAACTTGTTACACAAACAAGTTCCTTTCTTTAAACTAAAAATCACAAACCATTTTCAATAGAGGAAAACCCTCATGCCCCATCTCACGGGGTGAGCACCTCATGGCAACCATGAGGGTTGAACATCTTCTGCTCATAATAGTCTTTCATTAGTTGCTCCTAATATGATATCATCAATGTATATTTTGACTAGCAACACATTTTCTTTCCTTCACTAGTTGAATAGAGTTGTATATGCTTTGCTTTTTCATATACTTTGCTGAGTAAAAAGTTGGTAAGCCTGTCATACTAAGCACTAGGTGCTTGCTTCAATCTGTATAAAGCTTTATTGAGCTTGTACACATACTCTAGATTCTTTGCATCTTCAAATCTAGGAGGTTGATGCACATAAACTTCCTGTTGAATAAAACCATTAGAAAATTGCTTTAGACATCCATTTGAAATTTGAAATTCATATGGGCTGCAAAAGCACATAGAATTTTGATAGCTTCAAGCCTTACTACTGGTGCATAAGGCTTGTTAGAATCAATCCCTTCTTGTTGATTGTAGTCTTAAGCAACAAGCCTAGTCTCGTTTCTCACAACAATGTTATCTTCTTCAAGCTTGTTCTTGAATACCTATTTGGTTCAGATGATTGATTTAACTTTGGGCTTATATACCAGATTCTAAACATCATTGTGCTTGAATTGGTCTAGTTCTTCTTGCATCGCGATCATCTATTAATCATCTTCTTCTACATCTTCAACTTCTTGGATTCAATCAATGAGATGAAAGTTGGACAGCTCATCATTCTACTGAGCTGACCTCGTGTCATTATAGGATTATGAACATCATCAATAATGCTTTCAATTGGGTGATTGTGATGAGTTTTAATCTCTCTTGGTAGATTTTGATCTACAACAAAGAGTCTCCAAACTAGGTTGTTGAGGATGAGCTTGATTAAGTTAATTGAAAGATCATGGCCAGCTTTAACTTCCATAGTATTTGGCTCTTGTGTTGAGTTGGGCAGTAGAGAGAGTGGCATGCTAAGTTGAATTTCTACTTGGTTTACTCCTTCCTCAGCATCAGAGGCATGTCTACCTACATTGTTAGTGTTATTGAAATACACATGCATAGATTACTCCAAAAGATTGGCTCTCTTGATATATATTCTATATACCCTACTGTTAATTGAGTAACCCAAAATGATACCTTCATCAAGCTTCAGATCAAACTTACCTAGGTGGTCCATGGTATTTAAAATAAAAGACCTATAGCCAAATCATCTGAGATGATCATTTTGAGGCTTAAGCACCTCACTAAAGCTCATAGTGTGTTTTTTCCTAATTGGGCGAATTGAAACCCGATTAATGATATAACAGGCCGTGGTAACCGCTTCTCCCAAAAGTACTTTGGTAGGTTGTTATCACTCAACATGGATCAAGCCATCTCAACTATGGTTTTGTTCTTCCTTTCTACAATCCCATTTTGTTGAGACGTATAAAGAGCATAAAAGTTATGGTTAATTACATGCGTTGAACACAATTCCTCGAAAGAGAAGTTTTTGAATTCATGTCCATGATCGCTCAGGTATCTAGTAATTTTAATTCCTAGTTCATTCATTATTCGAAAACTGAGTTTGACAAAAGACTGAAAGGTTTCATCTTTGTTATTGAGTAAGATTACCCAAGTGAATCTCGTGAAGTCATCCACTACAACCAAGGAAAAACTCTTTCTGCCCATACTCATATTTTGAACATGGCCAAAAAGATCCAAGTGTGGGAGCTCTAATGGTCTTTTAGTTACTATGTTGTTAATCAATCTAAATGATTTTCTAGCTTACTTACTAAGTTGACAAGCTGAGCATAGTTTATCTTTTTGGAAGCTAATACTAGGTAAACCCGTTACTAATTACTTTTTATCAAGTTTGGACAAAATGTTCATATTAATATGACCCAACCTTTTATGTCAAGCCATGATCTTTTCACCTTAGAAACAATACAAATGTTAGTGGAGCCAGAGGATAAATCAATCATATAAATGTTATTAACTCTAGGAGAAAAGAGTATAATTGAATCACTCTTACAACCAATAAATAATCAGCCTGCTGAGTCAAACATAAACTTTCTGCCTTTGTCACAAAGCTGAGCTATGCTAAGTAACTTGAAATTCAGTCCTTTGACAAGAGATGCCTCTTTTATTGAAGGATAAACACCTACAGTACTGCTTCCAACAATCTTGCCATTTTAGTTATCTCTAAAGATGGCACTCCCATTTCTTTTGCTCTCCAATGACATGAAGATCTTCTCATCTCATCTCATGATGCCTTGAGCAATTGGTATCCAAATACCACATTCTATAACCATCTTCCAACTCATAACTATTCAGGTAGATCAGGTCAAGGCTAACTACGCCCACTTCTTCTTCTCTTATCATGACTTTCTTTCTCTTACCAAACCTCAAGACATAGCTATCAATGTCAATTAAAATAGGCAGATCACTCCCAATTACATCCACAGGCTCAGCCTCCTCTTTCAAGATTTCAATGAGGGATGTAGTTGATTTTACGATTTCATAAGCTGAATTATCCCTAACCATCGGCTCCATGGCCACAAAATGAACTCTTGGGTTTGATTGCACTAGCATCTCAAAGATGAAATTCGAAGGGAGGTCCAACCCGATAACATTAACTTGGTATCCCCTTGACAAGATCATGCTCTCTATCCTTTTAGCCATCTCAAAAACTTTAGTGTAGCTGTCAAAATTATCCAATTCCAAGTGGTGGCCATAACTCAAGAGAAACCCTCTGACTAGAAAGCCAACTTCCATCTTGAAGCCTAGGCTAGGGTGAAGCAACACCTTAAGGGCCATCCATATACGAAACTATTTGTTGAATGTTTCACCATATCTCTGATTGTAACTTTTAGAGCATTCATGATGAAATCCGGGGGCATGTCAGTTCCCACAGTCATAACTTGTTGCTCCTCTTTCCTCGCTCACTTCAGGTGATGAAACACGATAGGGGTTGGATACAATGCTTAGTTTCAAGGTTGGAGCATGAATTTTCTTCTCAGCCACCAACTTCTGGAAATTTTTTAGGAGAAGCTCACAGTTGTTGGTATATTACCCATGGGCGATATGGTATGCATAGATTTTCTCAAGTTATTAGCCTTTAGTGGTGCATACGGCTTGAGATTATCAAGAAACTTAAGCTTGAAAAGCTTAGCGAAGAAATGAGTGAGGGTTAGAACATAAGGTGAGATCCCTTGGTGAACATCATTTGAAGTCCGGCCAGCTAAGACTTCAATATTGCAGTCTACGCATTAATTGCTTTATCTTAGAAAGAGCAAGAGAAGTAGAGTTATCATTTGTACCATGTCCTACCCTGACTGGTGCTAGTGGTATGCTCAAGCCCATGGATTCGTTCTAGCTTTACTACTTTAACATGCACTTTTTGTAGCTTGAAAATTCATCTGCCCCTAGCTAAACCTTATAAAATGAAAGTGCCCCATCTAATTACTTTACTACCATCTCTAAAAGATTAAGATAGTCTTTAAATAGGATCTGCATGGCCATCTGTCTCCCATAATATGCCTTGAATATATCACCCAATCTTTGCTTTATTGATTCCAAGTTCTAGATGGTGGTTTTCATCTATTATTAAAGCCATATTACTCAATGAAGGCCTATGATAAGAGCCCCCAGTTACTAACAATGTCAGCAGGGAGATTTTTTAACCATGTGTTAACTGGCAGCACTTAGGTAGTGATGAACATTTGGGCCGAGATCTTATCACTTAGCTTTCTTTCCCTCATAATTGTTTGATAGTTCATGATATGCAAACTGGGATCGCCCACTCACCTAGTCTTCATCCTTTGCAAAATTCACCAGCTGAGGATAGGCAAGGGTAGGGCTAGCTTGAGACGTGAGAAGCTGTTGCCATAAACTAGCCATTTTAGGGGAGAGACCCTAAGGAACAAGTCCTTCAACCCCTTGGGAGAACAATTCTGATTTTAAATCTCGAGAGCAGCTAGGCGAAACACGAGAGGGTGAGTATAAGTAGTGCCCCCCAACGAAACTAGGAATTGCACCACAATTTGCAACTGTTCATAAGTCTGATATTGATTCATAAAGGTGTTAGGCTCGGTAAATGAGCCTTTGATTTGGGGTTCCCCTTGGATTGGAAAAGAAAAGGTATGGGATGCAAACCCTTGCGAAGAAGGAGAATTCATAAAAGGAAATGCGACTAAGCTTCCGATAAACACATTTGATTTACATTGTGAAACTTGAAGGAAAGTAAAACCTAACATACATCTAACCTAAATCTACCCGCATTAACAAAGGTTAGCACAAGATACAACATAACAACATGGCACAATTAGTATACAAAACAAGACCTTGTTAACATACATAAGTTAGATTAGGGTGATTGCCGATTTGCAATTTAAAATGGGAAATTAGAGTTTCTAACGCACTTTTATTGAGAAAAACACCGATTTTAAACTCGATTATAACAAATCTGATTATTGATGATGATAAATTGCATAAATTGGTTTAGTTATCGGGGAAAATGTGTTTCCCGTCATGGGTGTAGCCTAAAACAAGGAGAAAATGAAAAAAAACTAAGTAAAATGGGAAAAAAGGGACTGTAGAGGGGATATGATCGGTACCCCACATGGTGAGGCCGGTATCGTCCATATCGACCTATAATAGCCCCAGGGGCATCATGGGGCTATCCTAAGGTGAATATCTAGTACCAGTTCATCGGACCAGTACCAGCCTATCCAAGAGACTAGTACAGACCTTTGGCTGGTATCGTCCTTTCGGTTAAGACGATGCTGACCCCACGGGGGGAACACCGGGAAAAACCCTAACACAAACCCAAAACACAGAAAAAAAATTTAAAAAAACACAAATCACGCCAAATAGTATCTAAAAACTCATAATCTTACCCCTCCGGCGTGAATCTGCAAGTTTGGGAGCTGGAGACGCCCAGAAAGAGATCCTCAAAGCCTCTTTTTGGTTAATTTTTTATGAAAAATTAGGTAGAAGGTTGACTTTTTAGAAGGGAAAGAATCTGATGCTAAATTTTAGTATCTAACCTCTAAAATCCCACAAACAAGGTGAATTTTGAGAAAATAATAAAAATAGTAAGAAGAGAAAGGCACTTTTCTAATCTTTTCCCCAAAAAACACTAAATCTTCATTTATCTCTCAAGGATTTTCTCTCATTTAAGGAAAAAATGGAATCCTCTTTTGAAACCCCAAAATTAGAGTTTTTATATAGGGTGACTAAAAAGGGAAAATTCAAAAAAAAATAAGGGGAAAAAGGCGAAAGGGTAAGAATAAATTATGGTTGAAATAGTCAAAACTGAACCGATCTAGAAATTGCCAGACTAATTCCGGCCTAGGTTTAGGACCAATGTGCATATCAGATCGGTTCTAGTCCCCTCAATAGGGGGCATTGTTTGCTTGGTTTTGGATTTTGGGTGGTTTTTTCCATTGGTTTCAAATGATTTTGTCTTACAAAAGCCAAAGGATCTTTTCCCGACATCTCGTGACCTCAAGGAGGATCACTAGAACTTGGGTGTAAGTGAAAATTTCTCTCTTCATCTCTTCATGAGAGGGATTGAAAATCTTGTAAGAGTCTCACAAAAGAAAAATCCCAACATCAATGGGCAAACAAGGGGTAGCTAGCTCGGGTCAGCAAGATGAAGTTTTGAGGCTAAGTCAAAAGCCATCAAAAGTCTCAAACCTCATAGTTAGACCCTCTACAAATCAACCTACACCTATCATTCCTAGGAAGGTTGAAGTAGTTCACAACTCATTAATAAATATAAGTTGATGAGTTGGTAGGGCAATCGAAAAGTCAGTTAAAGCCATCAAAAGCCCATAAAAATCTTCATGCATGGGACATAACTCTCACTCTCTAAAGTAGAAGACATTGTCAACTAGGTCAAAAATATTTATAGCAACATCAATGAGTTTTTGCTTGATAAAGATTTTGGAATACTCTTACATGTTAGGCACGCTCAAGCTTCACCCAGCCATTAGTTATCTTAAGGTAGTTATTCAGGTCGCAGCGAAATCTTAGGCAAGGATCCATGATGATTTGAGAAAGTAATAGGGAGAATGAGAAGAGTTGCAATTTGTTGTACGTAGTTTACTTGGAAATCTATCAATACTAGAAAGTTACCCCCATAAACTCACTTTTTACTACTCAAGTTTAAAGGCTAGATATATAAAAGAATGAGGGTAAAAGCAGAAGCTAGTAATAAAATCAAAAAATTATTAAAAAAAATTAAGATTGTCAGAATTAGCAAAATTGTAAGTGTATTTATAAAAAGGCCACATCAACAAAAATGAACAAAAAACAGCAAAATCTAATTATTTCTCTAAGCATGAAACAAAAAAATCTGGTAGGTACTGAGGTGGTGGAGGATGACAGCTTGAAGGGGCGGAGTAAAAAGGATATTTCTATGGTGCTATGCCAAGTCAAAGACTAGCTATGTCTATATTCAACGCTCGAATGTGAATCTAAACATTCATAAAAATACATGTCATTCCAACATTTCTACATTAAATTTTATGCATCATATCATTGAATAATCGGAGAGACTAACCGCGATGGGCCAAGAGCACGCTAAGTGATAGGCATAGCCTATCAATGTATTTTTGTTAAAATAAAATATTGGATCAAGGACCCAAAAGGTTAAAGAGAAAATGAAATTGATTTAGATAGTCGAAAGATAAAATCACTATCTCGTAGTTTAGAGTCGCAACCTGGATAA
Source organism: Euphorbia schlechtendalii (assembly GCA_949673415.1). Classification (NCBI taxonomy): domain Eukaryota; kingdom Viridiplantae; phylum Streptophyta; class Magnoliopsida; order Malpighiales; family Euphorbiaceae; genus Euphorbia; species Euphorbia schlechtendalii. The sequence goes on from CATIWQ010354284.1 coordinate 11,795, forward strand.
GCTCTTCCAAGAATTAAAGTCCTGTTAGGCTTAATGTCTAGGGGACAGCCCACTAAGATGTAGAGATTCGGGTTTGGGATAAGCCGCTTACTTCTTATTAGATCACATTAGATTACATCTACCGAAAACCATGTTTCTTAATTATGTGTATTCGAACTTAAGTCATTTTCATGTTAATAGTATGATTTAATGCGCATGTGAAAAGCAATAAATACATATATAATGTAGTAAAAAAATGCTGAAAAAAATAAAACAATCAATTACAAAACCTCAAGGAATGAGGTCGCCCGCCTAATCCATAAATTGCATCTTTTTCAAATTTACAATACTTGAAGAAAAAAATAAATTCCTAGGCATACATCTAACCTAATATACATGCATCCATAAAGGTTAGCACAAGTAATATTGCAATGTGAGATTCAAGGAATAAATCCTGAAAAGACGTCATCGTTTAACGTAGTGCTCACAGTTTCTCCTCATGTGATCACTACTAGTAATAGCTAATATGATCACACAAAATGGAGTGAAGGGATCGAGAATATACCTGACTAGTGCATTTGGTGACTTCTTTATTCTTGATCAATGGTGACATAGACCTTCCTTTCTAGCACCATGCCCCACGGGATTGACCATTTCTTTCTTCGAATCCCTTTATGATTGATGCCCATTGTAGATGGGTTGATCGTTTCTCCTACGATGTCCCTTTAATAATCCTCTATGAGATAGAAAATCATTTCTTTCTTCAGTTGCAATCTTTGTGTGCTCCTTGTGAGTTGACCTTCGGTTAGCTTTGATCGTTGGAACTGCTGGAGTAGGGTACCTCAATCCATTTCATAGGTGACCTATGGGAGAGGGATATCCAACTATTTCTTTGATCTGTTTCCCTTGGGGAGAGTGTTTCCTTCTTTAGTCTTTATATTTGAAAAGTTGAGATAACCATTTCTTTCTTCGGTTATGCTTTGAATTTCCTTGGTAGGATGTTGACTTGCTTCCTATGACGAATCAAAGAAAAGTAAAATGTTAGTATATTTTATGGTGCATTATTTAATTATTTGATTGAGTTTGTGCAAAGCAAAATTTTTTCCCCTTCAATAAAAAATTAAAACATGATGAAGAAATGAGTTTGATGAAAATTCAACGATGTCCCGAAGATCGCTTCGTTGTTTTCAAAGGCTTTTGTGATGTTGCAATGTTGCTTGAACGGGCCCAAAGTATGCTTGAATTGATTTTAGGCTTGGTTGGGCCATCATCCTTCTTAATGTTTATGTTTTGCTACTTTGATGCCTTTTTTATGTTTGTAGGTTCCTCAAGTAGAGGTGGAGTTTCTTGTTTATCGAGATTGAATTGCCCTAGTTTAGCCTCACCTTTACTTGTAAGTGATATGATGTGTATGTAATGTATGCATGAGTAATATTTATCAAGGGTTCCGAAATGATATTTTATTTTGCTAGTGCATGGGTGCCCCTAGAATTTATCTCGTTGGACATTCCATTGTTGCCTTACCATCGATGACTCCTTCAAAGTGATGACCAACGGTTTGATGAATCAAAGTCGAGTTTAGAGCTTGGATTTATTTTAAAGATGATCTGGATGAGTCAATGATCTTGAACTATGTTGTCGATTCTCACTTTGAAGTTGAAAATTTGGAAGCCTTTATAGCTGAAGTTTTGTGACAATCTTCCTTGTGATGGAAATTAGAAGATAGCTAATGCCTTATACCATTCTCGAGGATTAGATGATAGATTTTATATTTCTTTAGTTCTAATATCTACATAGATTGCCCTTACGGGTTTTCAATCTATCGAACCTTGACTTAATTTTTTCCCGGACTGCCCTTTCAAATTTTTAATCCACCAGACTCATCTTTACTTCTTTTCTTTTTCTTTCTTTTCTTTCTTTATTATTATTTAATATTTATTGAACCATGATATGATGGGATGCTTACTTGCAATATTCAATATTTGGCATGCAAGAAATCAAGATATACATATGCATAAAGATTCAACAAAAATGACAATTCATTGATGAACTTAATAGGGGTATGAATGTTTCAAATGGTTTGACTCCTGCCATTGATTAACCTTTTCAAGTTTTCTAACCAACATGCATGATGTTTTCTCTCAATGTCCTAAGGTTTGCCTAACCCGCCCTTTTCGGGTTTTCAACTCAACAGACTATTCTTTTTTAGTTTTGAAAAGAGGCCCTAACTTTTACTCAACTAAGAGAGTGCAAATTGATAGGCTAATTACAAATTTATTTATTGTAGGTACTAACTTTTATATGATTTATTTCTTTCACCTATTCATGATAGCGATTATGCCAGTCTTCCTTGATTTGACTGATAGATTGGTTGCCATCCATGTCCTCGACTTCAATTGTTATCTTGATTAACATTTGTGATCAATTGCTTGGTGCTCATGCTGCTTTGCTAGCTTAATGTATATGCAATGAAGAGTACTGGTGCTTAATCATTAGTGTTTTGAACCATTCTCCTTACTAACAATTCCTATATCATAAGTGATATGTCAGGGATCAGAGGCTTTAGATCCGATGAGTGTATCAAATTTAGCTTAATTCCATCAAGGGTGAACAGTTTACATTCAATGGTATTCCTTCAGCAGTGTAAAGATCAGCCCATAATGGTGAAAATCCGTGTGATGGAGTTGTTGACGTGCTCAAAGATCTAACTCCTTCTTTGTGTCTTTTGCACTAGACTTATGTAAGCCTAATGTGCCACCTATTTGACTATTTTGGGGAACTTAACTTCAATTTGCTCTGTTGACTTTTCAATCATTATAACTTTTGCTTAACTGATTTAATAGTTAGTGGAGGTTCTGTGCTTGGTAATCTTTCGGTCGACCTCACATCTTTAGAGGACCAGGAAAATTCTATCACGCGTTGTCTAAATACCTACATTTGTCTCTCACTTTTCTCTAAGAGTCAAATCATTTGAACTTATTACAATCGTAGGGGTTCCATTTTTACCCAAATTAATTTAATGACATTGACATGTCATATATACTAAAAATAAAGAACTAATTTATTACATCATTAATGTTCACATCCCACAATCATCTTCTCGTACTAGTGCTCTTGGCATGTTTCCCTGCAGGTTTGTCATCGGATTCGATATGTTCCATCTTCTCCGCCTTATCAAACACTTCTTGATACCTGGCAAAAATCTCATAAGCAAGGTTACTTCTACAAAATGGCAATGCACCATCCAAAAGTTAAATTATCATCTCTGGTAGGCTCAAACGAGTATCAAGCTTGACCTGTGTGGTCATCCAGTGCTCATAGTAAGATTTGAAGTTCTCTCCCTACATTTTCCTTATAACTCTAGATTTTTCATTGTGGTTACCAATTGAGTATTGAAACCATAATGCCCAATCATGGCCTAAGAAAGGTTGTTCTAATAATAAACTACATTCAACAGAAGGTGACTATACCATTCGTTGATCGAATGGCCCAAGGTGAAAATGAAGAGCTTAGCTATCATTCGATTGCTTACCCTCAAGACCCTCATTACCGTCTGTTAATGTGCTAAATAAGTACCAAGGTCTCCAGATCCCACATACTTTTCAATCTACGACATCATGAAGTTTGGTGGCAAGCTATCTTCATCCTCGATTGTCGGCTACGTAGGGTATATATTCATTTGACCTAGCATGAGATAGTCGTTGTGAGTGGCTAAAACTGTTACCACAATTCTACCATTTCTGGTTGCTAGAGAATAGCATTCCCAATGATTGGGTAGAAGCCATATTGCCCTTAGGGAAATGTAGTTCCCCTAGAGTTACGAAAAAGTTGGGCACCTGAGGGATAGCATGAAATTGTGAGGAAACTAGTGCACTCCAATTAGAAACTGATTGTTGGGCTACACCTTCATTAAAAGGTCCTAGTGCAAACACTAATTGACCAGGCTATCCTTGGAAGAACTAATTGATTGGTGCTGGAAAGGATTGGCAAAATTATATCTCGACTGAACAAAATTATATCTTGTCCTGCCCCAAACTAGTAAAAGGTAGGATGAGCAATGTTATTAGCTAGATGCATTATATGAGAAGTATAAGGTCCCCTTACTTTAGGCTGACTAGTCGGACCATCGATGTTAAGGGTGATGTCTGGGTTGGACACCACACCATGAGCCCTTTCTTCGGGATGACCTATCTTAACATGTTGATAAATAATTGATGCTAGCTGGTCACTGTTTGCAAGGGTTTTTAAGGAAGCTATAATCTCAGTGCTCACTGACAATTAAGGTGTCTATTGTGGATTTTTTTCTATAAGGAATGGGTGATCCTCCCCCGCCACTTCAACTTGTGGATCGGCCATACTATCAAAATTGAAAGATGCACACTGAACTGAATCTAAATCTGAACTTGAGTCTTCACTCTAGTCAATTTGCTGAACCTCTCTAGATTGGCCACAATCGAAGAAATGCGAACCAAGCGACGATAGGCCTATTCCAAACTATGATACACAGGCAGAATATTAAACCATGCACATGGAATTCGTGACGCATGATGAAAATGCATGTGAAGTCAATGTCATGGTTGCATTCACAAAGAGTTAACGTGCCTATGATGCGAATCAAAAAGTGTGTTTGTCAATCCATTTGGAACAAGCTGGTTAGTCATTAGATAAAATGAAAAAATGTGAAAATAAAAGGCCAAGACCCGGGAAGTGGATTTGAGATCTATACGACGTGTGTGTGACATTATTATAAATGAAATGGGGTGACCATGTTACCCATGTGGTAATAGGTCAATAGTTGGAGATTTTGTATTGTGACTAGATCTCATGGAATAAAAAGGCTAAATTGATTTTGGGTAAGCAGTGTGACATACCCTGATGAAATCAAACTAGATTAAAAATAAAATAACTATGGTATGTAGGTATTAAATGAATGATCTGGTTGTTTTCTCACTTAGGGTAGATTTTCGGATGCTAGTGTGGTCATCACTATTTGGGGATGTGCGATAATGCATGAATATGGCCCCGTGTGGGCGAATGGTTCAGGTGTTAAGTGTACACCTTGAAGATTGGTAAGGTAAGGTTTGGATGTCAATGTGGACATCATGCTATGTGGGTAATATAGTTTTGATACGTATTTGCATTGTTTGGGCTATGAGTTGGATGTCAAGTGAACATCGCATAAGGAATATGTGGTATATGTAATTGCCCCATGTGGGGTAAGAGTCAAATGCCAAGTGGACATCATGAAGAAATTTTAAATATAAACCTATGTTTTCCCTATATGGGCTAAGGGTCAGACGTCTAGTGGACATCACACAAAAATGAGGGTACGTTTACCTGTTACGGGTTGAGAGTCGGATGTCAAGTGGGTATCTCGCTGAAAGGGGTAAATGATGTTTTATGTTTCTAATTGGTTTATGTTGTCCTAGGGTGACACAATCTCTAGTGTCGACTAATCCTAACTATGTGTGACACTGATTTGGCATCATGATGATGAGAGCATGCTATATCCATTTTTTTATTTGCATCATTTTAATATCATGAGTGTGCTCATTCAAGTATCTACACTAAGATTCGTGGTTAGCATGAAACATTTGTATAATGCATGATTAATTGAAAGTAATAAACACATAGCACATAGCATGCAATGTTCAAACATTCAACCATACAACTCCCGCGTGTAGGGTTTTTGGCTTATCTCTATCCTATGTTCATTTCTTCTTAGTATCATAGGGGTACTAATGAGCGCACCTACACGAGAAATATAATTTCATCTTTTGGGTAACACCTTAGGGAAAATGACTATGGCTTATCTATATGAGGCTTGCTTTTGGGTTGCTGATGTAGATGGTTCTTGTTGCACTAATATATACTCCAAGCCTCTCTCTAAATAAGTTTGAGCAAGGGTGGTACATACAATATGGCAACAAATGCTCCACTCACCCATGTACTCTCTTTTCTCAGGGAGGAAGATGAGTACAAGAGTAAGTTTTGTAGTAATAAGTAACACTAGAATTAAGGGCTAATCCTCTTTATTGCAATGCGATATTATGAATATGTCATAATTAAGATAATATTATATAATGTGATCAACAATTTTAGGAACTTATCCAAGATATAAAGCCTTTTTTCAAAAAGAAGTTTAAGAAAATATTCCCCAACGAAGTCGCCACTGTGAGTTAATGACACGGATACAATTTGCCGAGAGCATGCTAGGATGATAGGCGCGGTCCACTGGGGTCTTTTTGTGAAAAGAAAATATTGGGTCGGGGACCTAAAAGGTTAAAGAGAAAATTAAAGTGATTTAGATCATCGAAACCCGAAATCTTTGTCTCGTAGTTTAGAGTCACCACCTAGATAAGCTCTTTTAGGAATTAAAGTCCTATGAGGCTTAACATCCAGGGGACGACCCACTAGTACGCAGAGATTTGAGTTCGGGATAAGTTGCTAACTTCTTATTGGAACATATTAAATTACATCTACCGAAAACCATGTTTCTTAATTATGCATATTCAAACTTAAGTCATTTTCATGTTAATAGTATGATTTAATGCGCATGAGAAAAGCAATATATACATACATAATGTAGTAAATAAATGCTAACAAAATAAAACAATTAATTAAAAAACCTAGCGGGATGCGGCCGCCCGCCTAATCTATAAATTACATCTTTTTTAGATTTGCAATACTCGAAGAAAAAGCATACATCTAACCAAATCTACCCGCATCCATAAAGGTTAGCACAAGTGATATTGCACAACTCAAATATCTGCAAATAGGTTCGATTTGATATTGAAAAGGCCCGTGTGGCCTAATTAAAATGCCGAGAGGTTTAAAATTATTGTTTTGTGAAAATAAAACTATTTCTTTTATAATACACATATTTTTCTTGTTTTTATTTGGTGAAAATGATCACATGGAAAAAAGTGAGGCCTATTATCCAGGAACAATTTTGATTCCCTTCGTGAGGGTATTCTAAGATGTATATAGTTACACTACACTATAGATGGCCTATCACAACCAGAATGGCTGGTGTTACATCGAAGTATTGTGATTTTTTAAGGAAAAAAAGATTTTTCAAAACACATTTTGAAAAGTATTGCAATAGATATTTTTGTTGATCAAATACACTTTCACGCAACACTTTCAGTCTAACCATTGCAAAAAACTTACTGAATAGTGCATAAAATGATGGGCGGGAAATCTCCCACTAAGTATTGGATAGAAAATTTTTATTAAAAATAAAATTATAATTAAATAATTAAAAAAATATATAAAGCACAATTCTCTCTCCTCTCATCTCCCTCACTTGATAATTCTGAGAAAAAAATTCCCATATCTCTTCTTAGTTCATTCAATCTTTCATCCACCATTCATCAATTGTTTCTGAAATTGAAGCCCACAATCCCCCAATTTGGTGATATCGTCCGTTCTATGAAAAGTTAAACCATTTTTTTCTCAATTTGTTTCGAGACCTAGGCTATTGGTGGATTCTAAAAATCAGGTAAGTCTTCTTCCAAATTTATTCAATCCTTTCAGAAATTGAAATCAACAATCCCCCCAGTTGTTGATTTTTTCTCTTTTGTCAAAATTTGTAAGATTTATCTTCTCAATAAATTATTGGGTGAGTTTTCCCCAAATCTGTGTGAATTTTTCCTTGAAGTTTCGTTCAATGATTTCACATCCTCTAATATATACTGAAAATCAACTTCATCTTGTTTAATAACATAGGTTTCACTCATTTCACCACAAAAAATAGAAGGGGGAAGAAGAGTTTATGGGTTTTGTTTCTACTGGGCTTCTTAAGGTATTCATTGCTTTCAGTTATTAATTTTTTAAATCTAGAGTTAGAAGTATGTAATTAATTATTTAATGCTTGGTCTATTCTTGTGAATGATGCTTGGTTTGTTCCTGTTTTGTTCTTAGATACGGTTTGAGTAAATAATTTCTACTGAAGTTTATTTATTGCATTGTAAGCAGTTCTCCTTTAGTTTGAAACTCATGTAAATACTTTAATGTACAATGAACAGTTCTGTTTGTATGATGGAATTTGAAACTTTGTTCTCGAATATGAGCTAGTTCTCCTTTAGTCTTTTACAATTTTTGTGGATAATTGGTTACAATTTTTGTGGTTACAACTTTGATCTTTTACAGTGATGTGCTTTTTATGGTTGATTGGTTATTTATATAATGTGGTTGGTTTAACTAAGTTTATTATTTTTTGAATAATAAAGTGAGACATATAAGTGCAATTTTGCTTGATGTTAACTGTTATTCAAATCTTGCTATATTCCTATTTCAAATTTTCAACTTAACTACAGTTCTATTTAGTATGGTGATTACTCTTGCTTTTTTTTACTTAATAAGGATATGTATAATATATGTTATTTAGTAACACAATACATAAATAATGTGTGATGTGTAGGTAGACTCTAAGATAGCATCATTCTTCAAGTTATAGCAATGGCTAGCGAAGGGAAAAATGGATTCAATGTCCGTTTTCTAGTGATGAATATATCACCGGGTTAATGCATTTTTGGAAAATGCATTTGCAACTTTTGTCGAAGGAACATAAATGAGCTGTCCTTGGAAACACTATCATATTAAAAAATTGCATTGTCGTGATGTGATCTTTGATCATCTCATCTGTGATGGACCTTGTCCAACTTATATTCAATTCATCTACGATATTTCAATCATAGTTAAGGAAATAAATACCAATGAGTTCGACATGTCAACGTCATTCGGAGATGACTTACAAATGATATTGTGGGCCACTTATCAAGATTCTATCAATTGTGAGGGGAAGAATGAAGGGCAAAATGAAGGGAAGTATAAAGGAGCTAATGCATATGCATGAAAATTTTATCGACTTGTTGAGGAGGGAAAACAACCTTTGTATCCCGGCTGTGTTAATGTTTCTACTCTAAGTTTTATTGTCAAGATGTACCACATCAAGTGTGAATACGGAACGATTGAAAATTGCTTCACCGCGATTATGGAGTTTTTGAAGCTCGCTTTCCCCCCTGCCAACATACCAAAATCTTTTAATCATACCAAGAATACCATCAAGGATTTAAGTCTTGACTACTAAAAGATAGATGCATGTCCTAATGATTTCTTGTTGTATTGGGGTGTCAATAAAAGTGAGGAAGTTTGTTTATGGATTATCTAGGTGGAAAGTGGTGAAAAATAACAATGCTATTATTAATGAAATCGAAGGACTAATTCCACATATTCCAACTAAGGTGATGAGGTTTTTTCCACTAAAACCAAGGCTGCAAAGGATCTTTTTATCCAAAGACTTTGCTCAACTTATGAGATGGAATGCCGAAGAACGAAATAAAGATAGCAAGCTAAGACATCCAGTTGATGACGAGGCATAGAAGGCTATAAATGCAAACTATCCCTTCTTTTCTTTAGAAAAATGAAATGTCAGATCGGGTTTAGCGTCCGATGGCTTCAATCCTTATTGCATAATGAGTACAACTCATAGCACATGGCCTATTTTGTTTTTCAATTACAATTTACCACCTTGGATGAGTATGAGAGCAGAGAATCTTATTCTTTCAACACTTATACCTAGTCCAGAATCTCCCAAGAACGACATTGATGTCTATATGCAGCCCTTAATCGCATAGCTGAATATAATGTTAAGGTTGATGAGACCTTTACATTGCGTGTAGGTGTATTATGTACCATTGGTGATTTTCCTAGATTAGCAGCTATAGTACAAAAGGTTTCCTAGTTTGTCCATCATTTCATTATGAGACCACTTCAATGCATTTGAAAAGTAGTAAGAAAATGTGTTACATGGGTCATAGGAAATTTCTTAATGAATCACACAAGTATAGGTTTGACAAGAAAATATTTGATAGAAAAATTGAAATGGGAAAGGCTCTTGTTGGTCCTTAGACAGCTTATAAACAACCGCAGAGGTGGGGTAAATGTGATTCTTGGTTACTTTTTAGATTTATAAAAAAAATATTTAACTAAGTTTTTAGATGCGTGTTGAGTTATGCGTTCTGAGTTGGTCTAAACACTTTTAAACTTAGCTTCGCTGGCACAATTTATCTTCAATCTCCTGCTGAGTAATCTACTCAGCTAAGATTGGTTTTTCAAGAAAAACACTTAACGATAGAAAGAATGGTGAATGAGTAGAGCGCAATAAAAGCTAGAGCGAAAGTTTAGAGTTTCAACACCTGGTTTTATCCTACTTTAGCCCTGAGCCTACCTCCAGTCCTCGAATTCCTTCTTCGAGTTTAAATCCACTAGTGTTTGTTCCTTACGTAGGCGGAGAAGCCTTTACACCAGGTAGAAACGATTCTACAGAAAGTACCTTTCTTTCTAACTACCACTCAACTCAGTTTGGGTCCCCTTCCCAAAGTAACACTCAGATTTGAAAAGAAAGTTTACAAATTGAATTCAACTTATAAAATGTTGAATCCTTACAATGTTAAATCTAAGTATTTATTCTCTTTGTTACAAACAGATTTGAAATGGTTGTTTGTTGATTATCTTGAATTTGGAATTTCTTGAAGCTGGGAGTATTTACACAGAGTTTCTACTCTTAAAGAAATTAAAGGTGATTCACCAAGTTTGAACGTCTGCTTCAATCTTCTATTTATACTTGAAGCTTTGCAAAGTAATCATTGCAAACTTTCATCCTTGCAGTTCTTCAATTTATCTTCTCTTCGAATCTTCTAGTTGGAGGCAGATTTAAGGACGTTTAGAGAAAGAAATTTGAACATTGAGGCATGATAAAATTCTGTTGAAAAATTATCATTTATCTTCAAGAAAAATTGTTCGAGGGAGAGGTGCGTGGAATGCAACATGGAGTCTTGTGATTGGTTGACATTGCTGATGCTTGCAGAGACGCGGGGAGACACTGAGAAACGACACATATCAGAGAATTCTTTTTGTCTTAAACTTTAGTGAGGAATCTCCAACGTTCCTACTGACACCTTTTTGAATTGTGAGGACCACTGGAAATCTTCTTTAATTTCAGCGCTTTTTAACCTGAAATGCATCGAAAGAATATTCTACTTCTCACAGAAAATGTTAGCAGCACAAGTTTCATTTATTCTGTACATGTCAAACAATTCAGCTTTTAATAAATAATAGCTAACTCAACACAGCTAAGTTGATATACTTTTAAACCATATAGTAACAGACTCATCTTTTCCTACTCTAAGCTGTAACTTAACTAATTACTCTACAAACTGAGTTGTTTTTCCTTAAACAAACTCAAGTCAGCTTCATTAATTAAGAGTATACTTGGTACTCAATTAATTTTACTATCCTAATCAGTTTACTATTTCCAAAATGTTTAAGTACTATGAAGTACTATTAACTTGGGTTCTATAGCTCCTACACCTTTAAGTGGAACTAACATTGAATTTTTGCTAGCCGAATCTGAGAATGAGTTTGGGAAGAAAAAGAGAAAGAAAAAGGCTAGTAACGATTCACCTTGGAGGAAAAAGTCTATATTTTTTGAACTACCTTATTGGAAATATAATTTGTTTAAACATAACTTGAATGTCATGCATATAGAGAAGAATGTTTTTGACAATATAGTTAACACTTTACTAAATATTAGTGGTAAGATAAAAGACCACTTAAAGGCTCGTCAAGATTTGGAAGATTTGGGCATTCAAAAAGAGTTGCACCCTTATCCCGCAACTACTGACACACATCCTCCTAAGTATCAAGTAGCCATCTTTAACATGATGAATGACGAGAAAGACATATTTTGTTCTATTTTGGGCAATGTCAAATTTCCATATGGATATGCGTCTAATACCAGTGTTTTAAAAAGCGCTACGTGCCAAGCGGGAGCTAGGCGTAGGCAGGGCCTAGGTGGATTCAATTTTTTATTATTTTAATATTTAATAATACATAATAATTATTATAATATAAATATTAATAGTCTAATATAATAAAATGACAACATTAACAACTCAGTTTAATATATAATAACATAAAAAACATGCTCTAATCTTAAAATAATAAAAAAAATTGAATAGAAGTCAGTCCCACGTATTGAAAAAAGAATATATTAACATGAATAAACCAAAATATAAAAATAATATGTATGTGTTGATCCTTTGATAGACTAAAAAGGAGTCAATTCCACGTATGTGGTGAAGTCCTAAAACACACTTTTGTTCCATTTTCATGTTACATTTTTATTAAAATATTAATTTTTTTAATTAAAAAATCATCTCCTAGACATTGAAAAATTGCTCCTGTGTTCCTAAAAATCCTGCTTAGGCACCTATTTTTAAAACACTCACACTTTTATTCCTTTTTCATGTTATTTTTTATTAAAATATTAATTTTTTTAATTAAAATATCGACGCCTAGGTCACCTAGTGCCGCCTAGGCGCTGAAAAATCGCGCCTCCGCCTAACACCGCCTAATTTTACAAAATCGAAGGCCTGATTTTTAAAACACTATCTAATATTAGTCATTGTGTTAACATGAAAGAGAGGAAACTGTTAGGATATAAGAGTTATGATGCTCATTTCATGCTCTAATATTTGCTTCAATTTTGTCTGTTGAAATCATTGAAAGCTAAAGTTGCATTACCTTTGATTAGATTGGGTTCTTTCTATAGAGGTATATGCCAAAAAGTTGTGGATTTAGGAGATAATTCAAAGCTGTAAGAAGAAATTGTAGAAATACTTTGTGAGTTTGAGGCCACATACCCACCTTCATTCTTTGATGTCACTTGCAAATTCATCTTTGTAAAGAACTTGAACTTGGTGGTCCGGTGCATACTCGTTGGATGTTTTTGATTGAGAAATATTTAGGCAAACTGAAATCATACATTCGGAAATGGAGTAAACCAGAAGCATCCATAGCTGAAGGTAGCTAAAGAAAGTTTGACATTTTGTTTAAGATTTTTTGGTGGAAATGAAAACTTGAGGGCATCTTCTATGTTCGAAAGATCCAACACTCCTAGTGAGGGGGTATGCTTTAGGAACATGGAGAAACAAAGATGAAGAAAAATACATTTGGATGATGACGCATTTGAAAAAGCTCATCGATACATCTTATTCAATTCCGGGAATAAGGAAATAAAGGCATTAATCAAGAAAGCAATTATAACTCCATTTTTTATTCACATATAAAAATGTTAGTAAATTACTATGTTTTATTCTGTTACTTTATTCACATTTGTAGGGAAAATCGAATATTGATGGACAATCAAGTCCAATCTAGGAAGTACGAAAGAGAAAGAGAATACTCTATAGAATTCCATCAATGGCTTGAGGAAAAAGTAAATAAAATAGTTAACCCTTCATTATAACTGGCAGCATTGGCTAAGGGTCCCAATTGGTCAATTTTGAGATTTAGTGGCTATGCTATGAATGGATATAGATTCCACACAAAGCAAAGAGATGCTAAGTGTATGACCCAAAATATTGGAGTCTTTTATTCAGCCTTGATGACTAGTTTTTCCAGTTCAAAAGATGAAAATCTGATAATTGTGAATGTTAACTACTGTGGAGAAATAGAAGAAATTATTGAACTTAACTATTGGGGCGTGCATGGCATTGTTTTGTTAAGGTGTTGCTGGTACTAGGAAGAAAAGTGTCAATTTGGTTTGACTCAGGTGAACTTCAAAGTTGTGCTAAAAAATGATCCTTTTGTCATGGCTTCATAAGTTCAACAAGTATTTTATGTTGTTGATCCAATTGAAAAAGGCGTGCATTATGTGGTGAAGAAAAACAAAATCAAGTGTCATAATGAAGTTCAATAAACAAATTATGGACCTGATATTTGATACATTAATAATCGACACTATTGTACATATTATGTTTGTAAATAGCTTCAATAATATTTTAGGTATAATAAAATATGTGTGAACTTTTACTCTTTATTCTGATTTGGGATTATATCTTAGTTTGCTATTATTATTTTGGACTTTCTGCCTTGCTGTTAAAAGTATTTATCATTATTTTTCTGATTTAGGTAAATCTTGTATATTCTAATTTTGTTGTTATTGTTTGACATAGGTACTCATACGTACCAAGAAGATGTGGCTTACCTTTTACCACTAGGGTAATTTCCACAGCAAGGCCTCTGTAGGAAGGATAAAAGATGAAATCAATTCGGTCATCGATCTGAATAGATTTGGAATTTGTGAGTTGACACAGTACATTAAAGAGGATCTTGGTTACACTGAAATCGAAGGAGTTTGCGTAAGAGGGTTGTCTGGTAGTTGGGAATTTGTACGCAGTAATGATAAGAGCATCGTTGATTACATTTTAAGGTTTGACAGCCAAGGCATTGTGGAATTCTTTATTGACAATGTTGTTGATCCATCTGTAGAATTGCCAAAACTACTGCCACATCTTGAGATGAGATTGAGACTGAACTTTTGTCAAGGTAACATTAATTTGTGTTTTGGAACTTTATATCCATGAAATACCAAAATAAGACATACTAATTTATGTGTTCCCTAACTATATTTATAAGTTGATTTTCAAAAACTCTTCTACTGAATTAATGGGAAAAGACTAACACTTTAGGTCCTTAGTACCCATGTTGTTGTTTGTAAATGCATAGATTAAATTCTAGGGTTCTAAGTTTTTTTTACTTCTAACAAGTTAAGCATTGCATGATGATAATATGCTATAACTTTGTTTAAATACTCGAACTAAAAAGTTAGGAGATTAGTGTGCATTGTATGGTTAGGAGTAGGAGTACTACAAGCAATTGAATTAGCTTTACTTGGCAAGTTAATATAAGACTAGAAGCTTTCCATAACTTTATCAATTACTATTTTATCATTTAATCTAAATTCTTGTTATGTTGAGGTCTTTAGCTTGAAGCTTAGGTTACTAACATAAATTGTTTCTTTTAAGATTCATCGAAATTAAAGTTAGAGTTCCCTGTTTTACTAAGTTTTCCTTGTTGAATGTTAAAGTTAGAGTTTCTAGATATCAACACAAAATTTCAGATATCAATAGAAAATTTTAGATCAAGTTAGCCATTTTTTCATTAAAGTCCTTCGAATTTGTGCATATTTTAGTCATTTGGTTGAAGTAAGAAAAAGCTAAGTACAAGTTTTGATGCAGAAAATATAGAATTGAGGAAAGTTACTAGAATGAAGCATAAGAAGTATGTGACCATAGCTGCAGTGAAAGCAGTTGGAGAAGTTGGAATTTAGGAAACAAGAGTAAGGAGAATTGTGGAAAATAAGGAGCGATTTTCTTCTCTTCAATTGAAAAAGCTAGTTGATGGTTTGAGTGCCCCCGAAGGTAAAACTGCCAAAGACGATGTCCAGAATGAAGAGGGGAGTGATGATTATAATATGGCCAATGAAGAGGGATAAGAAAAAGAAGAATATGATAATCACGCAAAGGTGTGTGCTTTGTGTTTAATTTTTCAAAAGTTGCATATTTTTTGCTTTTATAAAGTGATATGTTATATGCAGGAAAGAGAGAGGTTTTATAAGGAGCATGCCATAAGTCGGTGCACTACCCTATTGCAATCAAGCTTTTCAAATGCTTTAATTATGGTGGAGAAGAAACAGGTAATAACTCGTTATGCCATTTTACCTTCATTAGTTTTCCTTCATGAATGACTTGTCATTGTTTGTTAGTCTTACTTACAACATGTCTTATTTTATAATTTAGGCTTGTAAAGGGAAGTCTGCAATGACTAGTAACAATGCTATTAAAAAACTTGCCACAAAGGTTTTTTTTTCTAATTTTGTATATTTGAAAATGAAACTTATACAATTTAGTATGCCATGACAAATTTTACAATCAGTCTTTTACTATATCAATTGTTGCTTTAGCTACATTATTTGATTTTTTAATTTTTTTAAATGCATGGTGGATGGTGTCGAAAAAATCCTAGCTCGAAATACAAGGTCACAAAGACGAAAGATTTTAGAATTGGTAATATATGAAAGTGAAATTATTGGCAAAAAAGTTTTTGTATTGATATTTGAAATTTAATTACTTAATGGTTAAAGGTTAAGTAATTACTTAATTCAATTTTTATGTTTCAGTCAGTCTTTAAACGTTAAGTATTTCAATGTTGTGTTTTTTTACTAATTAATTAATATAAATTTTTGCAAGGAGAATCATGAGGCAACATCCCAACCAAAGCCTAATGTTGTTGAGATTCATGAGTCTAACATCCAAAGTATACTAAACTAGCTGTCAATCCAAAGTCTACTAAACTAACACTAGTGCAGAAAGGGCCTGTAGGGTCGCACTTTTTGGGAGGGTTGTACAAAAAACCGTTTGCATTGATCATTAAAAAAACGCGGAGGGGTTATTACGGACGGTTGTTACGTAACAACCGTTCGGAATACATATAAAAG